>CM024467.2:1800000-1964952 GCA_014182885.2 Eucalyptus caleyi | reverse complement strand
CCAATCCTGTTTATCATGAGCGTACCAAGAATATTGAAGTGGATTGTCATTTTATTCGTAATGAGATACTTAATGGTAACATTCAAACAGATTATGTACGTAATTCAATGCAGCTAGCTGATATCTTCACGAAGGCATTGGGAAAGGATCAAATTAACTTTCTTCTTCGCAAGTTGGGCATTCGAGATCTCCATGCTCCAACTTGAGGGGGGTATTGAAATATATTGGAAAGGCAGTTGTCATATGTTTTTATTTAGGCCTTTTATTAAGGCCGTTTACTTAGGAAGTTTTGTGTACATATCTTTTTTTTTTTATTGTGTTGTCCTTGTATTTTTGGTAGTTTAGCCTAATTAGGAGATTGTTTGATAGCTGTATCTTCTTGCATATATGTTGCGTTTCTATGGCAATGAAGGACAGAATTCTCATTCCAAAATTCCTCAGTTCTTTTACACGCCAGGCCAAATCCGCTATCTGTGGGGCAAAAGCAAAAAATAGCAGGAGTATCAATCTTCAGTTCGTGTCCTGTTACTATATTAATTGTAAGCTTTTTGTATGTATAAAATGTTTGCATAGAATAGTTTCGTATTGAAGAACTGTTACTCATTTGTTGTTCTAAGATACAGATAAATCGGTACATATGGATGGACCTGTCCGGCTATGGTAGACATGCTAATCACTTTAGATCGCATCACATGGATATGGAACATAATAAATCAAGCATACTGGTGCGATTTCATTGACCTTAAAAACCTCCTCAAAGGGGTAACTCCCTCTCACGTTACAATCTATGATTGCTTCCAAAGCATTTTGTGGTTTTTGGCCTTCGAAAATCATTGTCATCTGGGAAAGGCAAATTAAGCGGTGAATCCTGAGATGGTACGCAAATAGTTTCCTTGTATGGCAGCTGATTCTGACTAAGGATATATGCGCCTTATGTTTCATTTCATGCGTTAATGGCATTTTGTATCCTTACAGTTGTAATGGGGAGATTCGATGATGGTATGTTGTATGTCATGTTTGAAAATTGGAAAGTGCTTGTAGCGTGCACTCTCCCGTGAAAGCTGCGTATAAAACCAGTTAAGATCGCAAAATGCTGACTTACAGTTGATACTAGGGTCCTAAACTTACTTAAGTCCCTGTCATCACGAGCGAGTGCGCGCTGACCAGTGACTATTTCTGCTAAAACCACTCCAAAAGCATAAACATCTCCTTTTAGTGTCATTTGCAGCTCGCAGACGGACCTGCAGGGAAGCAGTAAGCTACAAAGTCGAGTCTGAGATGAAATGCATGATGTCCGAAAAAGTTTGCACCATCGCTAAGCATGTTTTCTCTGTTTCCCTTGTCATAAAAAAAGACCAAAGCACCTACTCAGGAGGAATATAACCAGGTGTGCCAAGTACACGTGTTGCAAATACTTCTTGTCATTGGATCGTTCCATCAGTCTTGCGAGTCCAAAATCAGCCCCCTGCCGACACAGCAAGTCAACATCATTCTAGGAGTTACATGCCCTAGTAGCTTAAGGCGAACGCAGAAAGCCTGGAAGGAAAATTCATGTGAAACTTCCGTCAAACCCACATCACTAAGAAGTGAATGCTCAAACCAGTTATCCATTACCTTTGCTCTGAGCCCCTGGTCAAGTAAAATATTACTTGTCTTGATGTCACGATGCACGTACCACGCCTTGGTATGATCATGAATGTACTCAATTCCTCTTTCAGCATCAAGTGCTATATTTGCTCTCGCTGTCCACGAGAGAGGTTGGTGACCTGCAAGAACTAGCAATTGAGTACCTTTAACAATTTTTTTTTTCTCCAGGCAGAAAAAGGAGGTGGATCTATTACTATTGTAGCCTTTCAGTGAAGAATCATGAAGGTGGTCGTTCAGTGAGCCATTTGGAACATACTTATGTACCAAGTATAAATAGTTGTCACTCCTTGATTATCCAAGAAGCTCCACCTACAGAGCTAGAGAGATCAGTGAGATAGTAGCATGAACCTTTGCTTTTTCTTGATCATCACTTTGCGTGAGAAATCTAAATCATGACCAAACTTTTTTTATATTTTTATTTTTTCGGCCGGTAGATACTTACCACATTAAAGTGATGTATCTTGCACAAAACTTCAAGCTCAGCAAAGAACTCCTTCGACCGGCTGGATTTCATCTTCTTGACAGCAACTTCCTGAAATTGAGACGAGGCAAGTTTGGTCTTAGGATAGGAAAGCAGATCATTGTCCTGGATTGAGCTCCACGAAAAAAGGTGGAGAAAGGTAAAAGCCTGACATGTGTATCATGCCCGGTTCCCTAAAATGCCACAATACACACTCCCATACCCTCCCTCTCCAATTCTCCGAGCATCATCAAAGTCTTTTATAGCCTCGTACATATCCTCCAAGCTGTACATAACTGGTTTATCTGATTCAAATTTCACATCTGGGACAAGAATGATAGCTTCACGTAGGTGCATCAGATACTATGCATGCCTTTACTTGCCTTTCCTTAGAAAAACTCATGAAAGGTCACCATTTACTTGTCAGATAAATAAAACTCAAAGTGGCTCTCTAAGGAAAGACAACTCTTTCAGTTTCTTCAGCTTGTATATGAGCCTCGTCCTTTTCTGTTTAAATCAAAATTTCATCTCTAGTGCCATATCGTGTCCCGTAAATCTCACTTAGACTTAGGCCATCATGAGAAAATTCCCGATTTTTCAGTTACCTAACTGACCTTCAAAGTCCTTTTTGTGGAAGAGTTGTTTCAGTGGGGTAGTCTTCTGGGCATCTGAGCTCTTAGTTGTTGCCTCAGGATCTACTTGTCCACCTTTGCCCCTTCTGTTTCTCCTTTGATATAACAAAATCAGTATGCTCATCGATGCTAAAGTTACCACTGACAGGATCACTGCTATCTCAATCCACTTCGTCATTTTTCCTAACACACGACAACAAACTGTAAGTGGATGTAGGATATTTGGATGAAAAAAATATCTGACACCACTCATGATTCCATTTATGTCTACTGTATATTGTCCCTGATTTGATCTCGATTTATTTCGGTCTTAACTTACCAACAATCATTCTGTAAATGAAAATTTTTGGCCTTGCAATCTTAAAATGATAACAGAAGATCACTCTTAAATATAAAGAGAGAGTTCAGCTTACGTTGCTTGTGACCTTGAGTTGCTCTATTTTCCATAGGTATATACAGCACCCACCCGACATCTATGTAACCAGGATCCTGAGTCAACTTGGGGTTTAGTTTCTTGACCTCACTCAAATTCGAGGACAGCATATGGGCAATCTGTGATAGAGTGTCATGCTCTTGAACCGTGTAAATCACGATTTCTTGAGATCCTTCTTCCACACAACTGCACAAGAGATGCATAATTACCGTATTTCCAGCATTAAATACGTCCTCACCAGTGACATTATAAGTTTGTCCACTGTAGAAATCATTGTAGACTCTGGCAAATGAATCGTCTGGTTTTACTTTGTAAGAAGTATCATAGGAGTATCTGTTGGTGCCATTCAGGTATGTGCAAGTGCATGGCACAGATGCCAGATAATCTTGCTTAGCCCCATGGATTATCGGTCTGATTTCTGACACGTTGACCGAGTAGAGGGAGGCTATTTCTTCTACATGACGTCCCCTAGAGATATGGTACAAGTAAGAATTGCACGATTGCAGTGCTTCAGAACATGGGAAAGGGCACATGAGACTTGTCTTGCCAAGAACACTTAGGGAGAAAGCAGTTCTGGAGATAAAATCAGCAAGGCAAGAAACAGGAAGAATTTGCTGATCAAACGAGCCATTCTTTGATGAAGAACCAATCGGCAAATAAGCAAAATGCACCTTTGAGCCTAGAGCTGTCTTTTGCTTTGCATCTTGTTGCTTTGATGGTAACTGACGAGAACATAGGGTACTGTAATTATTAACAATCCTTTTAAACCCGTTGAAATATAGATAAAAGAATATTCAGCTGCGCCTTTAGTGGGATCGTTGTCTTTGCCACCGGGTCAGTATCTTTCTGATCTTATTAAATCTGTATGTGACAAGTGCATGTTCTCTCTTAGCTATAGAACAAACTGCTACATGTCTTTAAAGGAAGTTCCGAAGAAAGGGACGTGCGCTTTAGCTTAAGTTCTGTTCAGGCAAATTGTGGAAGGCCAAGGATGTCAAGGAGGGAGTTTGAACACAAAAGTCCATCTTCTCGGTACCAATTAGTCAGTATTGGCAGTGATTTGATATTATGGAATGTGATTAGGTGGTGCAAAAACTGGAGGTGGAGGTCTAATTCTGCTAGGTACTGGCATCATTTCTCAATATTACTCAGAAAGTCTGAGGTTGCGGCAAGCACTCTGTTCCATAAACATCTCTTTCATATACGTCACGTTTTTGCACATGATGATTAATGTATTAACATAAAAGATTTGAGCGTATGTGTCCTCACTGCTATGTCTTTTAGCAGTGTGGAAGCTAGCCATGTCCTGGTGTTCATAGAAGTAAATGGGCCAAATGAGACTTTCTCAGCCTATTTTATGGCCACGAATTGCTAACAAGGGCAGCTAATCTTAATATCGGAGCTGAAGCTTTATGGCATCGTGTGGAGATCTTCAACGAGATTTTTTCAGGCTGCAATGCGCCAAATTTATTTTCGTCAGAGCCAAATTTAACGAGACTCACGAGCTGATTGTTTAGCAGGCCACGTGCATTGCTTAATGCTCTAGCTACTTTGCTTGGTAGCAGCTTTTATTGGCACTTGATGTGCAAGTTTGGTAAAACTGATAACAAGCAGCCAAACCCGAATGGTACATTTTCGGTTCAATTTGCTGCATTTAACATTGATTCAAAATTCTTCCGTTTTCATTTATCAGACTAGTAGACTAATAAGGTCATACGCGACATTCAATAAGAGTCTTGCACCTAGGTTTGTTAACCAATTCGGGCGACAGGTTTTTATATACCGATTCGGTATTCTTGCAGATTGCGATTGTTTTCTTTGTGATCTTGCGGAAAGGTCCTTGTGTTGTCTTTTTGGTCTCGTAAGTGTTTATTTTTGGAGATATTTTAGCAAAATCTATAAATTGGATGGGCCTCTCTCAAAGTCACTAGATCAATATCATTTGGAGTAAGATTGACCTATAAGCCCAACTGAAATGCATCCATTATGGGCCAATGGGTCATCGGCTTCGCAAAGGCTAGCTTTTACTTCTTTTTTTGGAAAAGGACACCATGGCTATTCTAACTTTTGTACGGTACTCATTTCAATGTTATAACTTCTTTTTTTCGATCATCTAAATATCACATCAGTGAAAAACTGATCACTTCAGTGCATTTGCCAATCTATTCGGATGGTTCATCATATGTGACATGAAGCCCAACATGGACAAAGGGAAAGACAAAGTGACACTTTCATCAGATAAAAAAATAATTCTCTCTCTCTCCCTCCACACCAAGGGCGATCCTCTCTCGTCTTCAGAAAACCTCAGCGCTTTCCCGGCTTAAAATTCGATAAATTCATCAGTAAAGCAAATCGTGAGGTTTTCACAGTAAAGCACTTGTTCAGCATGATTTGCTAACAGATACCATTATGAGATGATACAGAGGGCGATGGCAGGAAGAAAGAAGGAAAGAAAACGATACAGGTTTCTTAGAATCAAGAATGCGTAAGTTCATTTGCTTTACTATGAAAACTTGGCGAGGTAAAGCCTCAGAACAATTCCTTCACTTTGAAAACTTTATCTATCGCCCACTCCATGTCATCTTATTTTACCGTCCGTTGAAAATTTCGGAAAGTAAATTTTCCCCAATTTGAGGAAATGGGGCTGGGATTATAAGCAATTTTGCTCCAATCTGTTAATTTTGCTAACTTTATTTTGCCAATGAGGCACATTAGACGGTTTATATTAAATATTGTCACGTCAGATTTTCAAGCATATAAATTGCTGATTGAAATGATTGTTTTTTTTTTTTTCTTTATCAAAATGGCACTTGAATAATTGATAAAAAAAAATTACGGTAATAAGTGAGCGCCACGCTCACAAAATCCACACATCAATATTATTTAGAGTAGGATTGACCTACAACCCAACTGTTATACATTTATTATGTGCCAACTGTCCGTACATAACTCCGTTTAGAAAGGGGTTGCGTGCACGATCCAGACATCATTCAAATGAGGTGAGGGTGGAGGCGTGATGGGACTTGCCCTCAAGCGACGAGACTCCATCGCTTTCCTCCTCTTCTTCTTCCCGAAATCAACTAGGAATCAAGACCAATTGCCCCCTTGAGTTTGAACCCACCACCTAATGCTTTTCTTAGGGATCCGGTCTCGCCTTCTTCGCTTACACCTTCATTACACAAGTTAGAGAAATCCTAGAGTGAGTCTATCGAGCTGGAGAAAGAATCATATGTTCATTATTAACTAATGTGATCTTTCTTGCCATAAGGAAATAAGAAGAAGAAAAAAGGATTATGGTCATACGTATTACCAGGGGCATCAGGAACATGTTGAGTAGGAAGCAAAGAGGCACCCATTAGTGAAGGCAATAGATCGACCATGACCAGCAGATATGCCGCCACTGCTATTGCCACCCACTTTCTCTCGATGCTCTTCTCTTTCATCGTTGCTCTTAGACTGTGCAAAATCACAACGCAATCACACTACAAGAGTGGTATTGATGAGCAACAGATCATAGGCAAAGTTGGAAAGTTAAAGGATTGGACGGCTTGAATAAATAATGTAGTGAGATTCTTCAGTCCCGCCGAGAAAGACGGCTTGTGGAATTCATGGTTTAATCAGAGTCATTCATCTCTTGACTCTATGTCTACAACAGAGCCATAAGTCCAAATGTATTGTGGCCCATCTGAACTTCTGGGAGGTTTCCTCGTCCTTGCCCTCAAAATTGAGCGACCAGTTGTGGTTTGCTCCATCATTGACTTCACCTCCCTCGTGATGACCACACAAGGTAGCGATCACGAATTTGCATAAAATCTCTTCATGAGATCATCGAAAGCATAAAGATAAATCAATAAAAAAAAAAACATCCATTTTTGTAAAATTTCATGTTTCGGTGGTTGGTTACTTAATTTGTTTGAAGGGAATCGATGATTATGCATTTAAAACAAGAAAAATGCAAGAGAGAATGCTCAGAAGTGCCTCCAATCTCTCCACCAATCAGTCTAGCCAAAACTCGACCAATCCACAATCTTTGCCAAGGTCATTCTTCTCTCTCCAACTCATACTGCTCCCGCCTAAATCTTGATGCCAATTCTATCTGAACTTCACGTATTCAGTAGTATTTCTTGGCTTGGACACGTGGTAATCAACTATTTTATCATCGAATCACGTATTTTCACTTGTAGGCCCATTGAAATCCAGCTCAAGGCTCTTAAAAACCTTGGCCATTCTTTGTTTCCATGACTGACATGAGCTGGGTTGATGTTAATCATAGCCCGCATGTGATAGCAAGGGTGATTTTGAATGTCTATATCCCTCATGACCAATATGTGACGATAATGGTAATTTTGGGTGTCAACACAATCAAATTTGTGACAGTTTGAAGTGATTTTAAATGTAATCTTCATCAAATAACCATTGAAAAAGTATTCTCAATCTCACAAAACAATTCATAAATCTTATCACAAGAAGATCTATTGTCTTTGAAACACTTGCAATTTTACCCCATCAAATGGGTTGACAATTATCGGAGCACTAGCACTATGAACTTGAACTTAAACTTTCGCACTTTCATATACAGGATTTGGCCTTTCTCCCTTAATTATGTTGTGAGCTTCTCCAACAAAAATATTGACATATTTTAATAATTTTCTTAAATAAAATACCCACTGAGAAGTGTCCCTGTGTCTCCAAGGTGGAAAGGATGTAGTGCAACTATTTTCGGTATGGTTAATCATCAATCGAACAAATGCATGTTGCTACATTATATAGGGAAAAGACCACCAAAAACTCCAAACTTTGCTCAAAGTGATAAATTTACCCCAAACTTTTTTGTGACATGAAAAACCCTAAACTTTATAAATTGTGACACATGTACCCCACTAAGGGCATTTTTGTCTTATTATTATTATTATTATTTTTCCTTCTTCTCTCTTCCCTTCGTCGGCCATGGCGGAGGGGAGTTGGCGTCCGGCAAGGGTCGCCCTCACCTGCGTTGGGCGAAGGGTGCCCTCGCCAAATTTGGTGAGGGATGCCCTCGCTGACGTCGGGCGAGGGGTGCCCTCGCCAAATTGAAGGGCCGCCCTTGCTCGACGTTGGCGAGGGCCGCCCTAGCTAGCCCAAGTGAGGGCGACCCTCGCTTGACACTGGCAAGGGCGGCCCTTGTTGGACGCCGGCTTTCCTCTGCCATGGCCGGCGGAGGGAAGAGAGAAGAAGAAGAAGAAAAGAAAAATAAAAAAAAATTTTAAAAAGTAAAAAAGACCAAAATACCATATAATTTAGGATAAATATGTCACACTGATAGACGTTTAAGTTTTTTGTGTCACAAAAAGAAGTTTAGAGTAAATGTGTCACGGTTGGTAAAGTTCGGGGTTTTTCATGTTGCCAAAAAAAAAAAAATGGAGTAGATTTGTCACTTTGAGCAAAGTTTGTGATTTTGGTGGTCTTTTTCCCCATTATATATATATATATATATATATGTCTCCTCAACGTTAAAATCATAGTGGCAAAATTATCTGGCCTTATTAAAAGTTTTGTCTTGATCATCTTCCTTATAATTTGATATTTGCTATGATTGTTTTATCGATTCTAAATTCACACATTAGTTAACATTCATTGTCTTATCTTTCACTCCTCCGTTCTTAATTTTCTTTATTATCTTCCTTTTGTTTAGGAATTTCAAACACTGTTACTTAGCTAAAGAGAAATTTACAGTGAAAATTCTATCCATTTAGGAAACGTGGTCTAAGTCTTGAGTCTTTTTGAAAAGTTGCAATGTAGTCCTTTCGATCGTCATTTTTTCCCGATTTTTCATTGTTGACAACCTTTAAACACCTACTTTATAACCTTTCTACAAGTTATCACTTAAAGTGATCAGTGATTGTTAGTCATGATGAACTTACGTAATTTTAATATGACTAGTGGTGCATTCATCTCTATGGCACGATACATTGCTCAAAAAGGGAATTTATTGACTTGCAAGAGTCCTAATTTGAGAGAACATTCACTGATCCTAGTTACTGGTGGGTTGGAAGTTGGTCATTAATCGCATTGTTTGTGACTTTTGACTAATCAAATTACACCCACTTTCTGGGTGAAATCCAACAGGTACGGCCAGTTTTGGCCCAAAACGCAATTCTGGTCTACTTGGAAAATTTCTTGTCCTCACGTAAAAGGTTGAGTGTGAAGAAGACTCTAGGTTGACAAAGTTATGTTTTTAGATGGTTAATTGGTTTTCTTTGAACATATTTGTAGAAAGATTGATAATTGACGGTCATCACATGTTCCAAAGCTGCAAGCCTTGAAATGGCTTCCATGGTCAACAAACTTGAAATCCGCTTAATTTAGACTTGCCCTAGAATATGTAGATGACGCAATGCACGCTAGAAAAAAGAGAGAAAACGAAAGTAATTTTTATCTCAATTAGCTCTTTTTTTTTTTTTTTAATAAATCAGGAACGCGAGCATAAAGGTCCAACCAGACAATTTGCTCTCTTAAGAACATATCACATTATAAAACGGATTATTAATATGTTTGCCATAGCGAAGAAAATATTCTGAGGAGATGGTTGGATGAATTTTGGTTCTTCTATATGTTATGCTACGTTCTTTCTTTTGGTGGAAAAAAAACTTTTTAGATCTTTTACTAATATAATTTTTTTCTTCAGATTTAAACCTTTTTATTTACAAAAATCTTTTTACGATATCATTGTGATTGTGCTAAGGGTTCGACGATGATGGCAGAAAAATAACACTGGTCACTTTGTTAACGCATTTAAATAACAAGTTATTTGGGTGGACTATTTTTAGAAATTTCTTATTTGCTAACTTTTTTATTGTTGAAAATTAGTTATTTTTAGTACGTTATTTTCTATATTTAAGGAGAAAAATTCCTAGAATTGGAGTTCCGATTGGGTCTGAAATGTGTTGGGTCTATGATAGGTATGATTCTCTAAAAATGTTTTGCATAAAATTGGATCAATATATGTTAATTTGGGTCGGACCCCATTTTCAACCCACCTAAACTGCCTCAATACACTGATTTGACAAGTCCACTCACAGCTAAATAACAGAGATGTGGAATTACATAGTCTGATACGCCACCTTTGAAAGAGTATGAGACTTTTTGATCGGCAAAAGGAGATTATGAGACATTTCGATCGGCAGAAGGAGATTATATAAAGCTCCGCATGTGCACACTAAGGCAATGTGACACTTTGTTCCGAAAATCATTTTGATTTAATTAGTTATTGGTGAGTTGGAAGTTAGGCATAAATTGCATTGTCGTGACTTGACCTGTCAATTATACCCATTTATTAATTAAGCTTTCAGATTTTGTGATTAACCATTCCTATATTATTTTGGTGACATAATTTTCACCCTCTAAATGACTAAATGCACTCCATTTATACAAGTAGGAAATCACCTTTGTTGGATTCCACATGTATGAATTTTCCCCTAATTTAGTTCTTTTCTATAGTGGGTTTCCTTCAAATTTAAACCCATTGTTGTTAGAAAATAAAAAATCAACATTTTATTTGTTAATTCAAAATAAATGAAATTTTGCTCCCATGAAAAATATTTCTTTTACTTTAAACATAGTTTTTATTTTTAAAAACATTGTTTGTATGTAGATTTTCTGCATTTCTACGTGGAAATTAATCGTGAAATATGCTCAACGAAATGAAAAATTCTTAAGGTCTCTTTACTAGACAAAGTTGCTAACATGTATAGAAGTAAAAAAAAAAAAAAAAAGGAACAAAGGAGAAGAAAAAATAGGTTTCTTTTTCCCCTTACCCAAAAAAAAAAAAAAAAAAAGATAGGTTTTTGATATGCATGATGATAACCGCTTCAATAATACTAACCAGATGCTATGTAAAACTTTAAAAACTAAAAGAAAAGAATAATGTGTAAATTGGGGTCCACTACTTTTAAGTTTCAATTGAATAAAATAGGGCAATTTTTGTCTCTAACGAAAATGGAGTGGATCTAGTCATATAGGCTGCGAAAATAGCCTCCCCCTGTAAGTAATGGTCAAACAAGAGGTTTACCCGGAAGAGCATTGGGAGCCCCATGGCAAATCATTATTAATGGTCCTAAATCAATCAGGAAAAAAATGTAAATGTGCAACATAATCTGAAGAAAATAAACTTTAGTAAACAAAGTAAAATAAGTGATAAGTCCGGAATATTCACATCTCAAATAAGACATGGGAACCGTGCATCTAGTTTTTCATTGACAATTTCCCTCTAATTAGGAATTGTCAAAAATTTTCTTTTCATTATTCAAAGTTTTCATATTAAATATAGATAGATTCACATAATCCATCCAAAGCTAGGTTTGTAATGCAATATAATCGTATGGGCTTTGCTATTAGGCCATTGTAGGAGTAACAACATACTTTGAGCCATATATTTTTGTAGGAGTGGATTTTATAACAATTATAATTATTTATTATTTATTTTTGACCCAAAATAGGCATTTAATATCACAGTAAATTAAAAACAATCACGTAAGTATTTTTCTAACTGTATAAAAGGCTAAAAGAATATCCGTATATACATGTAAAGCTAAAGACCTGGCTATAAATACTAATGGACTTGAGCTGGCTCTGGTTAAAATGCCAAGGTAGGTCAACTTTTGCAATTATTTTAAAGCCCATAACTGCTTTCTATAATTCTACATGGAAGTCTTCATTATTGTACATACCATCGACCTCTATGTAGTGGTTCTTGATGAATTTTCGTTGCGCTTTTTTCAAAAAATTTCAATTAGATTCAAGTATAATTAATTTGATGTTAAAGTAGTTTAGCTGAATAAATGAATAGTGTGTCCAAAAAAATTGCTCTATTATATAATTCATGGCAATATTACTAGCCTGATGTTATCTACTTGTTACTGTCCTTGTCCTTTTCCTTATCGCCCTCATTTCTCAAATGTTATTATAATGCTCATTCTCAATAACAGTCTATATTTAGCTATTTTTCTTGATAATTAATATATTTTTCCTTATTCATTTTTGTAAGCGTCCCAAAAAATCAATTTTAGAAAAAAAAATTCGATGGTTAATTTTCCATGGAATAAATGTGTGTCATGCGCATTATTGGTCTTTGTTAATTTCGAGATTAGCAAGCAAAGATCTTCTACTTGACTCAATGTTTAAATCAGCTTATTTGCCTTCCTTTGATTAGGAACAACTGAACAAGAAATGACAAAGTCCATTCCCAAAGAGATGCACGTGTAGGACTAATTTAAACAATTGCCAACTCTCTTTTAATTTGCATTCCCAATGTATGCGGTGCAATTAGAGTTAATTATAATTAATATAAATTATAATTAACCTAATCCTATATAGTAATTACGAACATAATTAATTTTTTTTTCTAACACCCTCGGTGCACGCAAGATATGCCAAAGTCACTTTTGGGGTCAAATTAATACTTATTGGCGGCCTTGGTGAGGTTTTGCCCACCACTTTCAAGATGGTGCGTTGATCCATCATGCTTTTTCTTTTGTGCCGTCCTTGATAAGTCGGATTTAACTGGAAGGACTTTGTGTGCAGCAATAATCTTATTTTATTGTTTTACTCTGCCTTGATTAATGGTACAAATGAGTTTCCTCCTTTGCTATTTTATCCTTGGTTTCAACTTTTTCGATTTGTTTTTCTAATCAAGTAGGTTAAGCGATGTTGAATTGACTGGTGAATGATTAGCCAAAAGAAGTGCATGGGGGGCCCTTGTGTCCCCAATTTATGGCCTGTCCTTATAACTTGAGAAAAGTTCAGTGCATCGTTCCATTTCCGTCTACTTTCCCCCGCATTACTGAACTTTCGAAATCTACGATTGGATTAGCGATAATTCAAAATAGGAATAATCAATTTTAGGATGGATTTGTTTCCACCCTGAAACCAAAACCGGACCAGCTATTATAGTGAGAAAATGACACTCGAATGGGTGTCTATTGCAATTAAACAAGCAAATCTTTTTATAGATAGATTCGATTATTTAGCCATCTCGATCAAAAATCTTCAAGTCGTATCTTTTAAGCGTTAATCAAGTAATGATGTAAGTAAGAAGTTTTGGTAGTCCATAGACTACTTTTATGATTTGAGTGAATATTGTTGATGGTTGCTAAACTTTCTTAATGAATGGTAAATTTTTATTTACATATAACCCACGCAATGAATTTTTATTTACCTATTGAAGGCAGACATGTAGAATTTTCATCCAAAGTGACTGAAAAATGACTAAAATAAATAGTCATTGAAGTTCAACGATCCGGATGCAGATTATTTCAAATTACATTGCCTGGTTCTCTGCTGGAAATTACATCTCGTAACAAATATATAGGACACCGGTTTGCAACGCGGTCTGCGAAAATGTGAGAATTGGTGAACCAAAACTCACACTTAAAGGAACAAAAGATGCAGAAATACATACACCCTCATAAGCTCAACTTGTAGAACCACGAAAGGAGATTATATACAACTCCAGATGTGCGCGTCAGGCAGTATGAGCTCGTGGTCGCTCACCAACAACACCCATCTCTGCAACTGGACTGGCATTGCCTGCAACAATGGCGGGCCACTTTTAGAGATCAGCCTCTCTCGCTCAAGCCTCAGTGGCACACTCCCTGCGCTCGACTTCGCTTCGTTCCCAAACCTGACCCACTTCGTTCCTGAACCTTCCTCAGTCAGCAATCTCTCCAAGCTCAGGTTCCGGGACCTGGGAAGCAATCTCTTCGAGTGTGGCATACCACCCGAGACAGGCTAATTGGAAGAGATTCGGTATTTGAGTCTTGAGCAACAGTCTCAATGGTGCTGATCAAGTATATTAATGGAGATTAGATATCTCTTTATTAGAGAATATCATTAGAGATATTATTGGATATTAAGGATATTATTTAGTATTCTGTGATTCTTTTAAATTTTCCTTTCTTATTATTCGTCGGGAAAAGGTTTTCTCGACAAATATCTTTCACCAAAGTGGCAAAAGTTTGACTTTATTGTTTGAAATGGGTTTTATGCCATTTGGGAAAGGAAGCGGTTCATCTAAACTATAGGCAAATGAAAATACGGGAAAGTAGGAGAAAAGTAAATTGCAATTGAATGTAAAAGTGCAATAAAGGAAAAGATAACTAATGAAATAGTTGTTTAATTGTCAATTTTGGCAAAAGGTTTTTTACATGAATGCCTCTTTGGCTATTTATGATTATATTCTACGAGTAACTTCTCTCTGGCGGTTACCACTTCAATATCAAATCATTCCGGAAGTTTCGGCTTCCTATCAATAATTGCTTTGCCCTGTCAATGTCCTTGCTAGTGTCGATTCCCATAATTGCTTTCGTTCTTATCTCATCCATCTCGACAGGCTTTCTGATGTCACGTCTTTCAACATCTTCATTGCCGATTGTTGACATTTCGGCCCATTGTCCATGGGTCCTCCCATGTTGGGCTTGATTTACTCTTGTTTACTTCCAAGCCAATAGGCCAATTTTGATGCCAACAAATACTCCCTTTAAAAGAATTAAAAGATCATTTTAATGACTATACTGGCTGACACTATCGCCTTGGTTCTCACAAAATATTGCTTCGGCTTCTAATCCTCCGTACATGACTTGGTGCCTTTTAGGGTTCTAAACCCACATACTTTTCGAATCGCTCATTACGCCTCTTCCCCTATAAACACATAGCTCCTGACTTTTAGCTTTGTCTCCTTCGATGCCATTGAAGCTTTCAAGATTCAATTTTTATCTTTTTCCTTTGTTGTTTTCACACTTTTTTGGTCCCCTCTTGGTCCTACCATGTCTCGATTATACGATTCCAACACTTTCCTCGCTCATCATGAGCAACTCAAGTCCCTAAAGTATGCGGACAATGTCTACTTGTCACCGCAAAACTCTCCAGAAGAAGCAGCTGACGAGATAGTCCTTGGTCCATGCCTACGAATGCTGGTAGCTTCTCCTTTCCTTTCTAAATGTTTCCCTTATAGCATGTAGAAAAACCACTTCCATTTCAAAGAGATCCCCTTTTGGAGCATGTCTTGAGCCCCTCTTCTCAAAAGCTTAGGGCTTTCTATCCTTTTTTTTTTCTTTGAATGGTACTTTAGATTGAAGACTATTAAACATGAGGTATGGAGTAAAGCTCAAATCGACAAGGCCTTAGAGTTTTGCACCTTTGACTGGAAGCTCAACAATAAACTTTTAGGAAGCTTGGTAAGTTTTGGGTCACCTTCGTTCAACTATTTCTTCCTTTGGTCTAGCCCTATATCAATAACCCTCCTGATGTTTATGCTATCACCAATTTAAGTCCATATGGTGATGACCTCAGTGTTGTTGACTCTGCGGCCTACCCCTTTTTCCCGCAAGGTGCTGACCTTTCATATACCCATTTTCAAACCACCTATGTTTGCTGAACGAGTAATGTCGAAGATGAAGAGCATGTAGCTTTCCTACTTTACTGGCTACCCATGTTTATCTTTTGCCATCCTTCTCTTCCAGTAGCTCAAGAGTTGAGGGGTTTAGCTTTTTACCTCTCACAAGACAAGCATATAGCCATAAGTCATCTCACCCCAGTCGCTCTCTTTCGAGGTCTTGTTTTGCCTCTATTGCCATGGGTGTACCCACTGCTGGGATCTTCCATGGCCCATTTCGGATTCTTCAGGCGTGGATCAGGCTCTATTTCTCATCTTTGTTCTCATATGCCAAAATCAATCTTCCGCTGGGGTTCAAGTCTAAGACATTTTATCCCAAGAACAAAGGGGCACAGCTAAGCTTCCGACTCCGTCCCACCCCTGAGGGGTCTTCGTCTTTTCAGCGTTTCCTCCATTGGTTCTACCCTGCCTCCTTGAACAATGACAATTTTTGTCTGCCTTCTAGTCCAAACTTCATTTTTGTTTTAAACTTTCATAGTCCAAGGATAACTAGAAATTTTGGCATTCCATCTTGGTTGCGTCTAATCTGACCTTAAGGCTATCTCTTAAGGGGAAGTTGATGTCGGCCATAGAGATTTATTCCCCTTAATATTGTGTTTGGTATTTTGGTTGTCACAAGGCATCTCGATTGTCGCCCTTTACTCCATGGACTTCCCTTTTAATGAGGAGCATCATTTAGCGGGAACCAAGGCAACTGACCCATTCGTTTGCAGTCGCATGGTCACCCATAAGATATTTCGTAGTTTCTCAATCAAGCAATTTGGTCTAGCTACTAGTATCCTCAAGAGTTTTACTACTTGGGGAAGGACCCTCTTTTCACTGAAGATTTCACACTATTCTCAGTAAGGTTGTCTCCAAGAACCTTCCTGTTGATGCCGTAGAACCTTCATCCTGTTTACCTTCTTCTTCATCTCATCAAGCATCAAAGAGGGCGTTAGATCTAGCTACCACCCCTTTCTTGTCTTTGTGACATTGGCCTTCATTATGCTCCGGTCTTTAACGTCTTTGCTGCCTTGTTTTAGTGGCTTCTTAACAAGTATCTACACCTCGAACAAGGATGCCTATGTCTAGATTAGTCCCTGAAGTTTCGACTGCATGGTCGGCACCACCAACTCGCCTTATCTCTAGCTCCTCTGCTCCTGACGCTGTTAATGAGTCACAGGTTGAAGGCCATTCTTCTGTTGATGGTCCGGATCGATGAATCATGTGGGTCGAACATTTTTTGGCTCATTCGGACATAAAGAAATGAGTCATTTCTATAGTGTCCGTATGTATGTATGTATACACACAGAGCCTACTTAGTGTTGCGACTTAACCCCTTGTAGGGAAGGGGGTTTTAGGTTTAGGGGTATTGTCAAATGTAACGACCCTAGCTCCAGGTCGTGGGGTTATCATTGTGACGTCCTAGGTGAGATAGCTAGTATAAGCACCTAGAGAGGGGTAAATAGGTGTAAAAATAGTTTCTCGTGATAAGTGAGCAATAGTAAATGGACAATAGAAAAGAAGTTCGCCTTTTGTTAACAAAACGAATTATGATCAAAGTAAAAGAGAGTAAGGAAGAGAAAATGAACACATAAATTATAGTGGTTCCGCTTATTCCAAGCCTACGTCCACTCTTCCGCACTGAAAGCCCACTCGCTGGATTTCACTATGAACAAAAGAGTTGTTACAGCAAAGCTCTCCCTTGATTCCACAGTGTAGATACTCTACCACACTTCCTCGAGGTTTCTCAAAGATATAGACTCTCTTTTGCGTACAAGATTTCGCTCAACAAATGAATTGACTAAGAACAAAGAGTTTCAGACTTTGGAATTCTTCTATCGCGCACACACTCAAACAACTGGAACGTCTTCCTTATATACTCCTTTACGCCATTATACCCGTTGGCACTTACCAAATGAATTCCTCCAATCTACCTGTTGGACGGAATCAATTAGGAAGATCTTCAAGCTATTTAAGGAACATGACGATAGCCCATCAATCCTGGTCGCCCATACAATCAGGATTTTGGTTTCCATAAGTAGAACCTTCCAAGTATACTTCGCCAATCAATGGATCCACAATCCCTAAATCAATCTTTATTTGAATAATGGATTCCGACATGTTATATCCAGCTAAGAGATCTTCTCCAGTCGATAAAGTCAAATCCTTAACGAAATATCCAGTTTTGGATAAGTCTTCTTCGACGGACTAAAAACTGTCAATGAGGATAGACTTTGAGTCTTGAGTCTGGCAGTTCGGAGGTCTTCAGACTTTGATGAAAGAGTCTACAAGTCTTCAAACTAGACTGATGGAAACGTTTTATCAGCTTCAAAACACTCAAGGAAGATTTCTCCAACAATCTCCCCCTTTTTTATGGTGACCAAACTTTCCTGCAGATTTGGATATCTTTGACCTGCAAAACATTACTCAAGCAAATATGGATATCTCACCTAGATAAATGGCTTAATAACACACTGGAATCTGCATCCACATAAGGTAGATTAATTCTTTAAATAAGCAAAGCCATGAGATATCAACAGTGCTTAAGATAAGCAAACAATCAAACCCAAATCCAGTCTAAATCCAAACAGCCAAACACAAAAAAGTCAAGTCAAAACATCATAAAAGTCAAGAGTTCAAAAATTCTAATCAAATCTACATCACAACTCTCCCCCTTTTTGTCATCATTAAAAAGGTAGAGATGAAAAGAGAATGGAATTTAAGATTGCTTGGGAACACGAATAAGTTGGAAATCTCCCATTGACTGGACAATGCCTTCCAGCTTTTTCAAGTCCTCCTTCAGTTGCGTCACATCTTCACCCTTAGCATTTGCTTGAACTTGAAGAGCAAGGGCTTGAATTTGATCATTCAAAGAAACTGAAGAAACTTAACCTGCAGTCTGCAAGTTCTGTACTTCGCATCCCAGAGCATATATTTGACCTCGCATCTCTAAGAGAACATTAAGAATTCTGCGAAAATCTGCTGAATTATCAGTCTGAGTACTGGCTTCTGCACGATTAGACGGTGTAAAGGCAGATGATGGTAAATCAGCATAGTCACACAAATTAGGCGATGAAACATCATGTCCCTCCTCAGGAAATTGAGATGCATAGATGTCCTCTGGATCTACTGGAGAGCGGCTTACTCCTTCACTGGTAGCAGGGTATGAGGACATTCCTTTTTTTTCAGGATCTCCACCTGTTTCTATGCCTTCAGGTGGAGAAGAGTGTTCCTCATGCTCTGCTTCCGTTTGATCTCCTCTCTCCTCTTCTTCTTCTTCAATTCTTTCCTCCTCTTCATTTCCTTCTTTTGCTTCTCTCTCCTCTGCTTGTCTTTCCTCTGCCTCCAAATTTTCTCTTTCTCTAGTCCTCTGTTCTGTCTCATCCATGTCTTTTTCTTGTCTCTCCGTTGATTCTGGAACAGAATGACTCAAGTTCTTCAATGCCATTGTAGAAATGGTGATATCATCCTCATCCTCTTCATCCTCAATGATGAGACCTCTTCTTTTCTTGGATGAAGCAACCATGGGCTCCTTCCCTTTTCTCTTTACAGCCGAAGAGATTTGATGAGTCTTGACAGGGGTTTTCTCCTTGAATTTCTCCAACGCCTTGTTGAGTTCCTTCAGACGCATTTTGGAGACCATTTGCAGTCCCACCACTATTTGATCACTCGTTCGAACACAGAGAATTCGGGGAGGCTAAACGTTCAAATGTTTGAATAACTTGGTCAAGAGTTGGATAAGGAAGTTGACCCTTGTCCTTCACCACTGCCCTGTACATGTGGAACATAATAGTGTGTGGAAGAGAGAACTTTTTCCCAGCATTGATGGCATACATCAGCTTTGCCTCCGAGTTTAAAACGTCGGTCTTTGAAGTAGATTTTGGTCTGAGGCAATTAATCACAATCTTGTGAAGCAGAACGTTGGTCACATTCATTCTCATATAGGAAATCTTTCCCCCTGTCCTTCTATCCTGAACAAGCTCCAATGTTGCACGAGCAATAGACACACTAATAGGTTGATATCTCCCTCTTTCAACCCCAATCGCATCAGCCAATGTATTCATGTCAACCACATAATCCTGATCTCGAACACTAAAAGAGAATCTATTCGCATCCAAGAAATTGAGATTCGAATAGAAATAAGCAGTAAGTTCAGCATACGCTTCGGTAGATTCAGAACAAAACTATTCAAGTTGAAGAAGACTGAATTTCTCTCGGAGATTGACATTCACAGAGTCAAGAAAATCAAAATCCACACTTCTAGGGTTTATTACCCCACGCTTCAGCAACTTAGAGTACAGTTGCTTGTGTTCCTCTGATCGAAACAATTCTGTCCTTTTGCTCCGAATTTTTGCAGCAACACCCATTCTCGGTTTAAACTAACTGTACATCCTATCATCATCGTTCCCATCTGGTTGATTAAATCCTCAAACCCGTGGATCACTTGGGATATTAGCAAAGGCTTCTTCCGCCGACCCAGCAGGGGCAATTCCCAAACGTTCCATTGTGCGTAAAAAGAAAGTTTCATTTCTATACCCTTTGTCTTTCAGAAATTCATCGATGTGGTTCAAAGGAGTACCACCCTTCTTCAAAGCACAATAAAGCTTGTAGGTAAAAGAGGGCTTATGAATTCTTATAGGTTCTACGTCTTCGATTATTTCTTCCTCTTCTCGATGTACAACATCCTGAGGTCTAGAGGGAGGAGATGGACGCTGCTAAAAATGTTGAGGGCTCTATTGCTGATTAGAAGATTCTTCTTCTTCGGTTAGATCGAAGTGCGTAGGCCCCTCACGCATTTGTTGAGGTCCCCTGTTCGCGATCCTTGAAGACTTTCTTTGGAAAGACATTTTTCACAGTCTTTGAGAGATTCCAAACTTGTTTTCCCAAGAAAGATTACAACTTTTCGAAGATTAAACAAGAGAAGAAGACAGAAATTGAAGATCGATTCTCTCTTAGAGTTTTTGAGAGTAAAGCGAAGAGGAACCAACAGTATATAAGACAGTCGAAGAGAGGCATGCGGAATGTCATAAAAGAAAGTATAAAGATGCCTTTTAAAAATAATTGCCTTTTTCAAAAAATTAGATAACTGTCATTTCAAAAATAACCCATTTTTCGAAAAGGAAATATTGCAATAATCACGTAAATTAAAGATAGCAATAATCAATCACGGGTTGATGATCGTACCTTTTCGAGATGTGATTCGAGAGATAATAAAATAAAATAACTTACGAAAGAAAATCTTGATCGTCTGAGTCTAAGTATCTTTAGACTTTCAGTCCTAGTCTGAACTTCCTCAGACTTTAAGATTTTGAGTCTAGAATGAATAGCTTCAAATTGATTTTTCTCCAAAGGCTTTGTAAAAATATCCGCTAGTTGATTCTTTGAGTCAACAAACTGAATCGAAACTTCTCCATTTTGAACATGATCTCTAATGAAGTGATGTCGAATCTCTATATGTTTTGCTCTTGAGTGAAGAATTGGATTCTTGGTGAGATTGATTGTGCTAGTGTTGTCGCACTTAATCTCCGTGCATGAATTTTCTATTCCAAAGTCTCTTAGCTGTTATTTTATCCATAGAATTTGTGAACAACAACTCCCAAGAGTTACATATTCTGCTTCTGCTATAGAAAGAGCTACTGTACTTTGCTTCCTTGAAAACCAAGACACTGTCCTGCTTCAAAGTAGTTGACAGGTACCCGAGGTGCTCTTTCTATCCGGCTAGGTTTGCGTCTGAGTATCCAAGAAGAGTAAAGTCTCCATTTTTAGGATACCAAAGACCAAAGTCTGAAGTTGATGCAATGTATTTGATAATACGCTTTGCAGCACTTAGATGAGATTCTTTAGGGTCTGCTTGAAATCTGGCACAAATGCAAACACTAAACAAAATGTCAGGTCTAGAAGCAGTAAGATAAAGAAGTGAACCAATGATACTCCTGTATAACTTCTGGTCAACTTTCTTTCCTCCTTCATCTTTGTCTATCTTCAAGGAACTTGACATTGGTATATCAGTCTTTTTGCAATTTTCCAGTCCAAACTTTTTGACAAGATCATTAGCATATTTTTCTTGATGAATAAAAGTTCCTTCCTTCAGTTGTTTCACTTGAAGCCCGAGAAAGAAGGTTAGTTCACCCATCATGCTCATTTCAAATTCATCCTATGCATAGACTTAGAGAATCTCTTGCACAGACTTTCATTAGAGGATCCAAAAATAATATCATCAACATATATTTGAACAAGCAAAAAACTTTTGCTTTCTCTTTTGATAAACAATGTAGTGTCTACTTTACCTTTAACAAAACCGTTTTGAATTAAAAACTTACTCAGCATGTTGTACCAAGCTCGAGGTGCTTGCTTTAAACCATATAAAGCATTTTTCAGTTTGAATACAGAGTCTGGTTTCCTTGGGTCTTCAAAACCGGGTGGTTGTTCCACATAGACTTCCTCTTGGATAAATCCATTTAGGAAAGCACTTTTGACGTCCATTTGGAATAACCTGAAATTCTTATGACAAGCAAAAGCAAGTAATAATCTAATTGCTTCTAATCTCGCTACTAGTGCGTAAGTCTCATCATAGTCTATCCCTTCTTCTTGCGTATATCCCTTGGCCACGAGTCTTGCTTTGTTTCTTACGACCTTTCCTTTCTCGTTCATCTTGTTCCTGAAAACCCATTTAGCTCCAATAATAGATTTACCTTTCGGTTTAGGAGTCAATTCCCAAACATCATTAATACTGAATTGTCTGAGTTCTTCTTGCATAGCTTCAATCCAGCTTTCATCAGATAAAGCTTCTTCTATGCTTTTGGGTTCTATTTCAGAAATAAGAGCCACAGCACTAGACTCTTTGCGCCTTTTGGATCCTGTGTGAATTCCTTCATTAATATCGCCAATAATGAGATCTTTGGGATGACTGGACTTATGCTTCCAGTTGCTGGTTGATTTGTCAGATTGTTGATCTTTTTCTTCATTTGAATCTTCGACAATCATTTGTTGCTGGTCTTTTGAAGTCTGAGCTGCTTCTGAAGATTTAGACTTTGTAGAGTCTGGAGCAGGTTCAGATTCTTCAAGATGAGTCTGAATAGATTCATTTTGCATAGAATCTTGGAATTTGACATTCATTGATTCCTCCACAGATTGAGTCTTCTTGTTGTAGACTCTATAAGCTTTGCTTGTGGTTGAATATCCAAGGAAGATGCCTTCGTCTGATTTTTCTTCAAACTTGCCAACTCGATCATTTGCATTTTTCAATAAAAGCATTTACATCCAAACACATGAAAATATGAAACAATAGGCTTCTTTTCTTTGAATAACTCATAGGGGTTTTCTCTAGAATAGGCCTTAGAAAAACTCTATTAATGATATAACATGCTGTAGAAACTGCTTCAGCCCAAAAACGTGAAGAGATGTTATTTTCAATTAAAAGAGTTCTAGCCATTTCTTGAAGCGATCTATTCTTTCTTTCCACGACTCCATTTTGCTCTGGAGTATATGGAGAAGTGAACACATGCTGAAAATCAGATTCATCACAAAATCTTGTAAAGTCTAGATTTTCAAATTCGCCTCCATGGTCAGTTTGTATACATGAAATAACATACCCTTTTTCATTTTGGACCTTTTTAGCAAACTTTTTAAAGTAAGAAAATGTTTCAGACTTACTTACTAGGAAATATACCCAAGTGAATCGTGAGTAGTCATCCACAATTACTAGGCAATATTTCTTACCTCCAATGCTCTGAGTTTGGTTGGTCCAAAGAGATCCATATGCAGAAGCTGCAGTACACGGTTAGTGGAAACTTGGTTTATTGGTTTAAATGAGTTTCTTACCTGTTTTCCCAACACGCATGGTGTGCATAGATCAGTCTTTTGGTATGACAGATTGGGTAGACCCCGAACAAGCTTCTTTGCTGAAATTTTGGCTATTTGTTTCATGTTGATGTGCCCGAGTTTTCTGTGCCATAAGTTTGCTTCGTCTTGTATTGAGATTAGACATTGGGTTTCATCTGGTTTAACATCCAAGAGGTAGATATTTCCATGTCTTCGACCCATGAATGACTGAGTGGAATCTTTACTGGTTCCTGAACATATTCCCTCTTGAAAGTTTATTTTGAAACTGGTGTCGCACAGTTGACTGATACTAAGCAAATTGTAGTTGAGTCCTTCCACTAAGGAAACATTACTGATTGTGAGGCTTCTAATATTTATAGTTTCGAATCCCACAATTCTTCTTTTGCTGTTTCCTCCAAATGAAACTTTTCCACCATTTACTTGAACGAGCTTTATGAAGCAATTTGAATCTCCTGTCATATGTCTTGAGCATCCACTATCCAGATACCATTTAACCTTTTTCTTGATAGTGACCTGCATTTAGAAAAGAGACTCAAGCTTTCTTTGGTACCCATATTTTCTTGGGTCCATTGGTGTTAGTATAATATATGGTCTTTGCCCATACTTTCTTAACAGGTTTCCAAACCATTTCCAAACCATAGGACATTTTTTTTTCAAAATGGTCTAAGCTATTGCATTTAGAACATTTAAGAGCATTGCGACCTACTGGTTTTACAAAAACTCTTTGGAAATGATTTTTGTAAGCATCTCTTGTAGGTCTTTGCTTAATTCTTTCCTTTACTTTAGGAAAATCAATTAGAGGAATGGTTTCCGTAGTCATTCCTAAACCAGATTTATTGAAATAAGGTCTTTGAGTAGAAAGAATTTTTTCCAGTTTCTCAGATCCTATAGAAAATCTTTTAGAAATATTTGAGATGTCATTTTTCAAGAATGCATTTTCTTTTGAAAGATTGCCTTCATTTTCTTTCAAGGTAGAAACACTTTTGTCTAAAATTTTGACCTTTTCTTTCAAAACATTTTCTTGTTGTTTTAGTGCAGAATTTTCTCTTTTAAGTTCGGAAATCATTTTAAGAGAAGTTTTGAGACTAAGACACAATTCATCAATGTATCTAGAGACTTTAGTAGGGATTTTCAAATTACTTACCTCGATTTCATTGTCTAAATCTAAGTCTGTCTCGGAGTCTGAATCTGAGTCTGATTGTGCCATGAGACAAATGTTGGCATAATCATCATCACTTTTTTCACATTCTATATCACTCCAAGTTTCTGCTTTGAGTGCCTTTCGATATTTCTCAGCTTTTCCTTTCTTTTTCCTCAGAAGGGGACAGTTGGGTCTGATGTGTCCATTTTTCTTACATTCAAAGCAGACTACATCTTTATTGGATTCATCATCCTCAACAGACTTACTCTGTTGCTTTTGAAAACTCTGTTTCTTTGGATTGAATCTTCTTCCTTTTCTGTTTAGCTTTTTGAATCTTCTTATCATGAGAGCAAGCTCTTCGTCATCCATATCGTCTTTAAAATCTATGACATCAGAATCATCATTAGATTTTAATGCAATGGATTTCTTACCTTTAGGATCTTCGTCTTTGTTGATTCGCTCCACTTCATAAGACTGAAGAGTCCCAACCAATTCATCAACCGAAAGTGGCATAATTCTTTGTGTCTCCCTTATTGAGGTCTTTATGTGATTCCAATCCTTGGAGAGTCCACGCAGTAGCTTGTTTACTTTCATGGGATCATAAATTGGTTGACCTTGATTTTCAAGACCATTCACGATTTCTGTAAAACGACTAAACATGTTAGTAATAGATTCTCCTGATTTCATTTTGAAGGCTTCGTATTGATCGAGGAGAATGTTGATTCTGGTTTCTTTCACTCGATCAAATCCTTCATAGGTGATGTGTAATCTATCCCAAACTTCTTTGGCTGTAACACAAGAAGATATTATGTTATATTCAGTAGGTGACAAAGCGTAATATAAAGAATAAATTGCTTTTGCATCAATAGCTTGTCTCTTGGTTATCTCTTCCTGAGTCATTTCACTAGACTCAATAGCTTCTTTTCCACTTTCTGAGACAGGTGCAGCTTTAGGAATGATTCCTCTGTCTACCACATCCTATTCCAGAGGATCCTTTGATCTTAGAAATGCCTTCATCTTGTTTTTCCATATGTTGTATTCCTTTCCATCAAAGTAAGGCGGTCTGGTATTGCTTTGCCCTTCTACCAACCCTGGAGCCAACATACTAGCCATGGATCTTTAACTCTGAAGTAAAACACTTCAAATTAAGTGAGTACACAAGCTCTGATACCAATTGAGATAGCTAGTATAAGCACCTAGAGGGGGTGAATAGGTATAAAAATAGTTTATCGTGATAAGTGAGCAATACTAAATGGACAATAGAAAGGAAGTTTTCCTTTTGTTAACAAAACGAATTATGATCAAAGTAAAAGAGAGTAAGGAAGAGAAAATGAACACAAAAATTATAGTGGTTCGGCTTATTCCAAGCCTACGTCCACTCTTCCGCACTGAAAGCCCACCCGCTGGATTTCACTATGAACAAAAGAGTTGTTACAGCAAAGCTCTCCCTTGATTCCACAGTGTAGATACTCTACCACACTTCCTCAAGGTTTCTCAAAAATATAGACTCTCTTTTGCGTACAAGATTTCGCTCAACAAATGAATTGACTAAGAACAAAGAGTTTCAGACTTTGGAATTCTTCTATCGCGCACACATTCAAACAACTGGAACGTCTTCCTTATATACTCCTTTATGCCATCATACCCGTTGGCACTTACCAAATGAATTCCTCCAATCTACCCGTTGGACAGAATCAATTAGGAAGATCTTCGAGCTATTTAAGGAACATGACGATAGCCCATCAATCCTGCTCGCCCATACAATCAGGATCTTGGTTTCCATAAGTAGAACCTTCCAAGTATACTTCGCCAATCAACGGATCCACAATCCCTAAATCAATTTTGATTTGAATAATGGATTCCGACATGCTATATCCAGCCAAGAGATCTTCTCTAGTCGATAAAGTCAAATCCTTAACGAAACATCCAGTTTTGGATAAGTCTTCTTCGACGAACTAAAAACTGTCAATGAGGATAGACTTTGAGTCTTGAGTCTAGTAGCGGAGGTCTTCAGGACTTTGATGAAAGAGTCTACAAGTCTTCTTCGAGATGGAAACGTTTTTGATGAAAGAGTCTTGTTTCTTTTTAATTTTTTATTTACAATGTCATTACAACATTGACACTCAACCACAACACAACAAACAAGCAGCTGGAAAACACTACACAAAAACGCTATTATTTTGCATATTTCAAGCCATTTCAAAACATCATCCTTAAATAAGGAAGATTTCTCCAACACTCCGAAACTAGTTGGGTATATTGTCTTCCATCTTAACTCACACATACAAGGCCCAAGGGTGTGCTCAAACAAGTGCGTGTCTTGTATTACAATAGCCCAACTACATAATATGCCGGGCACGACTCAAGACGCATGGCCCAAACCGTCCCATCTAGACATTGACCCTACACCAAGCAAGGCTCAAATCAATATGCTTCAATCTCGATCCATGGCCAAGTGAGACCCGTTTGTGTCTCGAGCATGAATCAACCAACACATGAGCAAACCATACAAAATGGACCTGCAACATGTAAATGACTATTCACGGGTAAGCACACGACTAAATTGATGACGCAGCATATCACCCTAGCCAAGGGTTAGGAATTCTATTTACCTTCTGTGAATGCTAGTATGAGCACCTAGAGAGGGTGAATAGGTGCAAAAACAAACTTTTGCGAAGTACAGAGTAAAAATTTACTTTTAACTTGAGTTTGTTTAACAGTAGACTTTAAAATAGAAACGAGACTCTAACAATTAAATAAAGTTACGAGTAAAGTAAAAGAGTTTAAGGAAGAAAATAAGAACATAAGGTTTATCGTGGTTCGACTTAATCCAAGCCTACGTCCACTCTTCCGCACTAATAGCCCACCGGCTGGATTTCATTATGAATTAAAAGAGTCGTTACAGTATCACATCTTTGATTCCATAGTGTAGAGACTTTGCTACACTTTCTCAAGATCTCACAAATGTATAAACTCTCTTTTGAGTACAAATTTTCGCTCAACAATTGAATTGACAAAGAATAAGGATCTTCAGACTTTGGAATTTATCTATCGTGCACACACTCGAATAACTAAAATATCTTCCTTATATACTCCTCCATGCCTTCATTACCATTGGCACTTTTCAAAAGAGCTCTTCCAATCTACCCGTTAGACAGAATCAATTAGGGATATCTCGAGTTATTTAAGGAATATGACGATAGCCCATCAATCCTGCTCGCCCATACAATCAGGATCTAGGTTTCCATAAGTAGAACCTTCCAAGTATGCTTCGTCAATCAACGGATCTAAATTACCCAAATTAAAATCAAAACGAATAATAGATTTCGAGATGCTATATCCAGCTGAGAGATCTTCTTTAGTCGATAGAATCAAATCCTTAAAGAAATACTCAATTTTGGATAAGTCTTCTTCGATGGTCTAAAAACGGTCAATGAGGGTAGACTTTGAATCTTGAGTTTGGTGGTCCGGCGGTCTTCAGACTTTGACGAAATAGACTGCAAGTCTTCAGACTAGACTGATGGAAATATTTTGTCAGCTTCAAAACAAATATGAAAGTTTTCTCCAACAATCTCCCCCTTTTTGATGGTGATAAAACTTTCATGTAGATTTGGATATTTTTGACATGCAAGACAATACTCAAGCAAATAAGGATATCTCACAAAAGATAATTGGCTTAGTAAAGATAGCATTAGATCTGCATCCACATGAAATAAAAAAGTTAGTCCTGTAAATAAATAACTATCTTTGCCATGAAATACCAATAGTGCTTAAGATACTGCAACAAACATTTAAATGATCAAACAATCCAAATTCAAATCCAGTGACAACCAAACAATCAAACAAAAGTAGAGTCAAACAAAAATCAAATCTCAAATTTGCACCATCTCCCCCTTTTTGTCATCATTAAAAAGGTAGAGATGAAAAGATAATGAAATTAGGATTGCTTTGGAACGCGAATAAGCTGAAAATCTCCCGTCGACTGGACAATCCCTTCCAGCTTTTTCAAATCCTCCTTTAGTTGAGCCACTTCTTCACCCTTGGCATTAGCTTGAACTTGAAGAGCAAGGGCATGAATTTGATCTTGCAAGGAAACTAAAGAGACTTGACTTGCATTCTGCAAGTTCTGAACTTTGCATCCCAGGGTATAAATCTGGCCTTGCATCTCCATAAGAATATTAAGCAGTCTTCGAAAGTCTGCTGAATTATCAGTCTGAGTGCTAGCTTTTGCATGATCAGTAGGAGTATTGGCAGATGATGGCAAGTCAGCATGAGCACCCAGATTTGGTGATGAAACCTCATGACCTTCCTCAGGAAATTGAGAGGTATAGATATCTTCTAGATCTGCAAGTGAATGGCTAACATCTTCAATAGTAAAAGCAATTGAAGAGGTACCTCTTTTCTCAGCAACTCCCCCTGTTTCATTGCCTTTAGGTGGTGAGAAGTACTCTTCATTCTCTGTTTTCTCTTGTTCACCTTTGCCCTCTTCTTCCTCTGCAGTCCTTTCTTCCTCTACTTCTTTTCTCATCGATTCTCTCTCTCCACTCATTTGCTCTTCTTCTTCTTTGTCATGATCCTCTCTCTCCTCTGTATCTGGAACAAAACATTGTAGGTTTCTCAGTGCAAGGGCAGAAATGGTGATTTTGTCCTCATCTTCTTCATCCTCCAAGATAAGTGCTCTTCTTTTCTTGGACGGAGCAGTCAATGGCTCTTTCCCTTTCCGTTTTGTGGCCGAAGAACCTTGGTGAGTCTTGACAGGGGTTTTCTCCTTAAATCGCTCGAACACTTTGTTCAGCTCTTTCAGACGTATTTTGGAAACCATTTTCAGTCCCACCACCATTTGATCACAAGTACGAACACATAGAATCTTGGGAGGCTGAATATTCAAATGTATGAATAACTTTGTAACAAGCGCTGAGTAAGGAAGTTGGCCCTTGTCTTTCACCATTGTTCTATACATGTGAAATATGATTGTGTGAGGCAGAGAGAACTTCTTGCCAGCGTTGATAGCATACATCAGCTTTGCTTCTGAGTTGGACACGTCACTCTTCGAAGTTGATTTGGGTCTGAGGCAATTGATCACGAACTTGTGAAGCAAAATATTTGAGGCATTCATCCTCAAGTACGAAATTCTTCCTTCTGCCATTCCATCATGAAAAAGCTCTACCGTCGCACGACCAACAGACACACTAATTGATTGGAATGCCCCTCGCTCTACTCCAATCACATCTGCCAATGTGTCCACATCAGTGATATAGTCATGGTCTCGAACATTAAAAGAAAATATATTCGCATCCAAGAAACTTAGATTAGAATAGAAATATGTCGTAAGTTCTGGATGAGCCACGGTTGATTCAGAGCAAAATTGTTCAAGTTGAAGAAGAGTGAATTTCTCTCGTAGCTTCACATTCAGAGAATCAAGGAAATGAAAGTCCACACTTCTTGGGTCGATCACCCCTCTCTTTAGCAACTTAGAGTAAAGTCGCTTGTGTTCCTCCGAGCGAAATAAATCTATCCTTTTGCTTCGAATATTCACCGCAACACCCATTCTATGCTTAAAATGAGTGTACATTTTGTCATCATCATTCCTATCAGGCTAATTAAGACCCCCAACACGTGGATCGCTTGGAATATTCGCAAATGCTCATTCTACCGACCCCTTAGGAGCAACTCCCAACTGTTCCATTGTTCACGAAAAGTAGGTTTCATTTCGATACCCTTTCTCTTTAAAATTCATCAATATAGTTCAATGGAGTGCCTCCCTTCTTCAAAGTAGAGTAAAGCTTAAAGATAAAAGCAGGCTTTTGAGTTCTTACGGGTTCTATATGCCTTCAATGATTTCTTCCTCCGCTCTTTGATCAATACCCTGAGGTCTAGCTGGAGAAGATTGACGCGGTTGAGAATGTCGTGGGCTCTGCTGCTGTCTTGGAAATTCTTCTTCCTCGTTAAGGTCAAAATGCGTAGGACCCTCATGCATGTGTTGTAGTCCCCTGTTCGCAATCCTTGAAGACTTTCTTTAAGAAGCCATTCTCATAGAATTTGAGAGATTCCAAACTCGATTCGCGAAAAAGGTGAGAGCTTTGAAGATTAAACTAGAGAGTAAAAGTAAGAAAGTGATGGTCTGTACTTTTAGGGTTTGTGAGGAAGACATCGTATATAAGGTAGTCGAAAAGAGGTATATGGAATGTCGTAAAAGGAAAAATAGAAAATGCCTTTTCAAAAAATAACTGCCTTTTTAAAAAAATAGATAACCGCCATTTCAAAAGATAACTTCTTTTTTGAAAATGAATGATTGTAATAATTACGAGAACTTGGGAAGATAACATCAATCAATTACAGATTAATAGATGAACGTACCTTTTCGAGATTTTATCCGTGAGATAAATTTCTAAAACAGAAATAACTTACAGTCGTAAATTTTGATCTTCTAAGTCTGAGTATCTTTAGACTTTTATCCCTGAGTCTTGAACTTCTTCAGACTTTAAGATATTGAGTTTGGAACGAATAAGCTCAAATTGACTTTTCTCTAGAGGCTTTGTAAAAATGTCCGCTAGTTGATTCTTTGAGTCAATGAATTGAATCAAGACTTCTCCATTTTGAACATGGTCTCTAATGAAATGATGTCGAATCTCTATATGCTTTGCTCTTGAATGAAGAATTGGATTCTTGGTAAGATTAATCGCACTGGTGTTGTCAGTGCATGAATATTTGATTCCAAAGTCTCTTAGCTGTTGCTTTATCCACAAAATTTGTGAACAACAACTTCCAAGAGCCATATACTCTGCTTCTGGTGTTGAAAGAGTTACAGTACTTTGCTTTCTTGAAAACGAAGTTACTGTTCTGTTTCCAAGTAATTGACAAGTGCCCAAGGTGCTCTTTCTATCAACTCTGCATCCTGTTAGGTCTGCGTCTGAATATCCAAGGAGAGTAAAGTCTCATTCTTTAGGATACCAGAGACCTAAATTAGAGGTTGATGCAACGTATTTGATGATGCGTTTTGCAGCACTTAAATGAGATTCTTTGGGATCTGAAATACAAACATTAAACAAAATGTCAGGTCTAAAAGCAGTAAGATAAAGAAGTGAACCAATGATACTCCTGTGTAGCTTCTGGTCAACTTTATTTCCTCCTTCATCTTTGTCCAACTTTGAGGAACTTGACATTGGTATATCAGTCCTTTTATAATTCTCCAAGCTAAACTTTTTAACAAGTTCCTTAGCATATTTTTCTTGGTGGATGAAAGTTCATTCCTTCAATTGTTTTACTTGAAGTCTAAGAAAGAAGGATAGTTCACCCATCATACTCATTTCAAACTCATCCCGCATAGTCTTAGAGAATTTCTTGCACATATTTTCGTTAGGTAATCCAAAATAATATCATCAACATAAATTTGGACAAGTAAAAAATTTTTGCTTTCTCTTTTGATAAACAATGTAGTATCTACTTTACTTTTAACAAAGCCATTTTGGATTAAAAACTTAATCTGCTGTACCGAGCTCGAGGTGCTTGCTTTAAACCGTATAGCGCTTTTTTCAGTTTGAATACAGAGTCTGGTTTCCTTGGGTCTTCAAAACCGGGAGGTTGTTCCACATAGACTTCCTCTTGGATAAATCCATTTAGAAAAGCGCTTTTGACGTCCATTTGGAATAACTTGAAATTCTTATGACAAATAAAAGCAAGTAATAATCTAATTGATTCTAACCTTACTACTGGTGCGTAAGTTTCATCATAGTCTATCCCTTCTTCTTGTGTATATCCTTTGGCCATGAGTCTTGCTTTGTTCCTTATGACTTTTCCTTTCTCGTTCATCTTGTTCCTGAAAACTCATTTAGCTCCAATGATAGATTTACCTTTTGGTTTAGGAGTCAATTCCCAGACATCATTGATACTGAATTGTTTGAGTTCTTCTTGCATAGCTTCAATCCAGCTTTCATCAGTTAAAGCTTCTTTTATGCTCTTGGGTTCTATTTCAAAAATAAGAGTCATAGCACTAGAGTCTTCACACCTTTTGGATCTTGTACGAATTCCTTCATTAATGTCACAAATAATGAGTTCTTTGGGATGACTAGACTTGTGCTTCCAGTTGCTGGTTGGTTTGTCGGACTGTTGATCTTTTTCTTCATTTGATTATTCAACGATCATTCGTTGCTAGTCTTCTGAAGTTTGAGTTGTTTATGGAGGTTTAGACTTTGTAGAATTTGGAGCAGGTTCAAATTCTTCAGGTTGAGTCTGAATTGATTTATTTTGTATAAAGTCTTGAAATTTGACATTCATCGGTTCCTCCACAGATTGAGTCTTTTTGTTGTATACTCTATAAGCTTTGTTGGTGGTTGAATATTTAAGAAAGATGCATTCATCTGATTTTTCTTCAAACTTACCAATTCGATCATTTGCATTTTTCAATATAAAACATTTGCATCCAAACACATGAAAATATGAAATAATTGGCTTCTTTCCTTTGAACAATTCATAGGGAGTTTTCTCCAGAATAGGTCTTAAGAAGACTCTATTAATAATATAGCACGCTGTAGAAACTGCTTCAGTCCAAAAATGAGAGGAAATGTTACTTTCAATTAATAAAGTTATAGTCATTTCTTGCAATGATCTATTCTTCATTTCCACAACTCCATTTTGTTTCGGAGTGTATGGTGAGGAGAACACATGCTGAAAACCAGATTCATCACAGAATTTAGCAAAGTCTTAATTTTCAAATTCACCTCCATGGTTTGTCCGTATACTTGAAATAACATACACTTTCTCATTTTGAACTTTCTTAGCAAATTTCATAAAATAAGAAAATATTTTTGACTTACTTGCCAGGAAATATACCCAAGTGAATCGTGAATAATCATCCACTATTACTAGGCAATATTTCTCACCTCCAATGCTCTGGGTTTTGGTTGGTCCAAAGAGATCCATACGCAAGAGCTACAACACACGATTAGTGGAAACTTAATTTATTGGTTTGAAAGAGTTTCTAACCCGTTTTCCCAATACACACGGTGTGCATAGATCAAATTTTTGATATGTCAGGTTGGGTAGTCCACGAATAAGCTTCTTTATAGAGATCTTGGTTATTTGCTTCATGTTGATGTGGCCAAGTTTTCTATGCCAGAGATTAGCTTCCTCTTGAATTAAATTTAGATATTGGGATTTTTCTAGTTTGATATCCAAGATATATATATATTCCCATGTCTTCGCCCCGTGAATGTCTGAGATGAGTCTTTACTGGTTCATGAACATATTTCTTCTTGAAAGTTGATTTTGTAACATGTGTCGCATAGTTGGCTGATACTCAACAAGTTATAGTTGAGTCTTTCCACTAAGGAAACGTTAGTGATTGTGAGACTTCCAATCTTTATGGTTTCGTATCCCACAATTCTGCCTTTGCTATTTCCTCCAAAAGAAACTTTTCCACCCTTAACTTGCATAAACTTTATGAAACAACTTGAGTCTCATGTCATATGTCTTGAGCATCCACTATTCAAGTACCATTTAATCTTTTTCTTGATAGTGACCTGCATTTAAAAAAGAAACTCAAGCTTTCTTTGGTACCCATACTTTCTTGTGTCCAATGGAGTTAGTGCAATATACAGTCTTTGCCCAAACCTTGTTAACAGGTCTCCAAACCATAGGACATTCTTTCTCAAAATGTTCTGAGCTGTTGCACTTAGAATATTTGAGAGCATTACGGCTTACAAGTTTTACAAAGACTTTTTGGAAATGATTTCTATAAAAATCTTTTGTAGGTCTTTGTTTAATTTTTTCTTTTACTTTTGAAAAATCAATTAGAGGAATGGTTTCAGCTGTCATTCCCAAGCCTGATTTGTTAAAGTAAGGTCTTTGTGCTGAAAAAATCTTTTCTAATTTCTCAGAATCTATTGAAAACCTTTTTGAAATACTTGAAATATCATTATTCAAAAGTACATTTTCTTTTGAAAGTGAGTCTGCATTTTCTTTCAAATTAATAATACTTTTATCCAAAATTTTAACTTTTCTTTCCAAACAATCTCCCGTTGCTTCGGTGTAGAATTTTTCTTTTTAGTTCGGAAATCCTCTTGAGAGAGGTTTTGAGACTAAGACACAATTCATTAATATATTTAGAGACTTTAGTAGAAATTTTTAAATTACTTACCTCGACTTCACTGTCTGAGTCCGAGTCTGTCTCAGAGTCTAAATCTGATTTTGATTGTGCCATTAGACAAATATTTGCATAATCATCATCACTCTCTTCACACTCGGTATCACTCCAAGTTTCTGCTTTGAGAGCTTTTTTGTATTTTTCAGCTTTTCCTTTATTTTTCTTTAGTAAGGGGCAGTTGGGTCTGATGTGTCCATTTTTCTTACATTCAAAACAAATCACATCTTTATTGGAATCATCATCCTCAGCTGATTTATTTTGAAACTTTTGAGAACTTTGTTTCTTCAAATTGAATTTTCTTCCCTTTTTGTTTAGTTTTCTGAACCTTCTTATCATGAGAGCAAGCTCTTCATCGTCCATATCGTCTTCAGAATCTGTAACATCAGAATCATCATTAGATTTTAATGCAATGAATTTTTTACCTTTAGGATCTTCATCTTCATTGATTTGCTCCACTTTATAAGATTGAAGAGTGCCAACCAATTCGTCAATAGAGTGGTATGATTCTTTGTGTCTCCCTTATTGAGATCTTTACGTGATTCCAATCTTTGGAAAGTCCATGCAGTAACTTGTTAACCTTTATGGGTCCAAAGATTGGTTGACCTTGATACTCAAGACCATTCACGATTTCTGTAAAACGACTAAACATGTCAGTGATAGATTCTCCTGGTTTCATCCTAAATGCTTCATATTGACCGAGCAGAATATTGATTCTGGTTTCTTTCACACGATCGATTCCTTCATAGGTGATGTGTAATCTATCTCGGACTTCTTTAACTGTTTCACATGAAGATATTCTGTTATATTCAGTAGAAGATAATGCACAATATAAAGAATAAATTGCTTTTGTGTCAAGAGCTTGTCTCTTGGTTATCTCTTCTTGAGTCATCTTGTTGGACTCAACAGCTTTTTTTCCCCTTTCTGAGACTGTTGTAGTTTTAGGAATGATTCCTTAGTCTACCACATCCCATTTGTTGACACCTAAAATTTGGCGACTCAGTCATTTATTTATTGCATTAAAAATTAGGGATTAATTTTAACCCCTAAACAAAAATACTAAATTGCATAGCATATAGTTTGTAGGAGTATTAAATGCATTTTGCATATAAATTGAACTGGCGAAAGGTGGATTTAGGTAGATGAGCTTGAGCAAATAGTTCTGAGCTTATTGAAATAATCGGATCGGTGCAGGTATGGTTTGGGGCCCAATTACCATGTTTGAGTCCATGAAATAAGATTAATTGAGTTGAGTCCATAACTGAAAATTACATTGTGCTCAACTTGGAAATTAATTAGGCTATCATCAGCATAATATTTCATATGGCCATAACTCTTCGAATATTGCAGCGACCGATTCTCTTGTTTGTAGGAAAGAAAAGAAATAAAGGAAAGAAAAGGATGCGGATGGGTTACATATGGCCTGACTACGTAAGGCCAAAAAGGAGAATATATTTTGCATGGTCAAAGGTGGAAAGAAATAGAGGGGAATCGTGCATAATTCAGTAAAGGAAAGTGGAAGTTCAATTTTTGTCTTGGAGCTCAATCTTCTCATGAATATAAAGGAAAGACAATGGGACGTCTTGGTGAGGGCGGCAATTCAGAATCTCCGAAGGCAAACACACGTGCGAATCGAGACGAGAGAGAGAGAGTACGAAGGAGGGTCTTCTTCTTCGGTGCTTGACCTACCTCAGCCATGTGATCGTCCAATTTGCTTGCTGGCCACCACTCTACGAAGATACTAGATTCGCAAACGTCCAGGCTTGTTGCACTTCATCATTCTTTGTTCCGAGTGCACCAAGACGCGCCACCCTTGCCAACGCCGTGCCGTTGCCATATCATTGCTCGCTGCACCGCGCTCGAACCCTTCGTTGTCGACCCGCTGCTGCCACTCACTGTCGTGGAGCTGCTGCCCGCGTTGCCTCGACATTGAGTTCCACCCCCATGAGCCATGGCAATCCTGTTGCAGTTGTAACGTTCCTCCGAATCCGAGCTGTTATTCCCCGACGGGAGCCACACAATAGAAACACACGGCCACAATTCTGAGACGAGCAGAGAATGGAGAGAGAGCGGACATTCTACACATGAAGGAGAAACCGTGAAGGAGACCCGCCCCTGGCCAATTGAAGATCCCGTTGCCCACTAAGTCTTCAAAGTCAAATTCTTTTTGCTACCGTGGAGATTCACGCCCATTCTCCATCAACATCTCACTTTCATCTCCTTTCTCTCTCGGGGGAATTCACGCACAAGTCCTTGATTGCATATATTTTGCTGCTGTTTTGCTTCAGCGACGAGTTGATGTTCAACATCTCTACAGGCATCCTTGACGCAAGCCGCATCCGTGTGGCCTATTAGGCCATCTGCAGAATCCCCAACAGCGACGAATACTGATCTTTCTTTGCAGGTCTCGTGGAACACAATAGGGAGACACGTTCGAAACAGAAGGTTCATAAAGCAAGAAGAGTGTCCAGCAAAGTGTGTCCCTTGGGGGGCCATTGTTCGTGTCCATCGAAGCCTGATTATCACGCCTTAAATCCCAGCGAAGCCAGTCAAAATTTCTCCACCGTCTGGACCTTGAGGAGGGTACACGTAGCAAGGGAATCTCCACTGAGTCATCATCCTCCGCCATAGATCTTGGTGCATATATATAAAAAGAAAACAGAGAAAGGTTTACACCTGCTCCTAATCGTCTTCGCAAGTTCCTAGTGTTGCAGGCATTCCAAGAAGTCTCTGCCGTAAGGCTGGGAGTTAGCCGTGCACCTCCCCACCACCTCGTGAGGCATCACTTGTCTCAGATCGTTGAGGCATCACTGGGAGTCCACCATCTCGGCTGCTGTCCGGGCCGTATCACCGTCTGCAGCGGATCGCCACCACGATCCACCGCAACTGTTGCCCGCCGATTGTGATCCCGGTCTAATTGCGCAAAGTCCAAATTTGGAAATCAATACTCTGATTAGGTAAAAATTTCATTTGATTTGATTTCCGAATATTTCGTTCCATTATTTGAAATATCCACTGATGCACATGATGGAAATTCTCGATACACTATGATATCTGTAATTTCGAGTGGCCTTCTAAATTGGGAAATCTTCCTAATTTTGTAACATACATATGATTGACGGTCCGATTTCACGCTCGAAATACGACCTGCAATCGTACGGAAAAATCTCCAATCTGATCTCATGCTCGAGATATGATTCGTGATTTTATTTAAAAATTGGCAAATCCGATCTCATGCACGAGATACGATACGTCAATTTATTTCCCAAAATTAAATGGACATGGATGATATCTTGCTTGATTTGGTGTCGTGCTATTCTTGATGCCTTTATTTGTTTGCTCCCGTAAAAGGAAAAAAAAAAAAAACATTTGAGTTAGATTAGGTTCATGTTAGTATATTACTTGTTTTAGGGTTATTTTGCATGTTTAGAATAGGAAATTTATTTATTTCGAATTCATTAAATAAAAATCCAAAAAAAGAAATGCATTCATTTAGGATGTTATTTTTTTTTGGCACGTTTAATTATTGGACAATTTTTAATTTCGAAATTAATAAAAAAATAACAAAAATATCATGCATATGTCACGTAGAATTAGGGCATATTTTGTACGTCATTGCATATTAGGGTAAAATCTCGTGTTTCATTTTAAGTTTAAATTGATTTTTAGATAGATTACATCCTAGGTTAGAGATTGCTAAGTTAAGATAATATCTTAGTTTAAATTAGGGTTTAGCCTGGCCTAATCCTTAAGGTGGATAGAATCTTAATCTAGCTAGGTAATTTTGGCATTTTTCTAATTTCGAAATTTCATGGAAAATACCAAAAATTATCTTAGAATAAATCGATTTCATTCTTTAGGACATACTGCATTTTATTTATGTCATGTAGTTTAAGCCATATTACCATGTCATATTATTTCATGTTAGGTTAGTAGCATGCATTGCATATTGCATGATCATCATTAAATAAGTGAAAAAAAAAAAACAAAAATTGCGTGTTAATTAGAAATCATATTTAAGACTGTTGATGTGAATTCTGATTTAACATTGCAGATGCTTTCGTTGCTAAAAAGTAAGTCTTGCAATTTATTTATTGATTTACTTGGGTGTTAAATTGGTGGTTTGCGCACCCGCATGATAAGCTTACATGTTAGGGAGATAAATTAAAATTAATCCAAGCCATTTGCCCAATATTTTTTCAAAATAAAAGAGAAAGGTACCGAAAGGGCGTTAGAGAAATCTAGCGTAACCAAGTCCCCGTGCTCATAGTCTCTGGTTTGTAGAAGTAAGGTAAAACTCCCGTTACTTTACTTGGGTTTCTAATTGACCCACCAAAAAATAGATTAGTGTCGACTCCTGATTGAAAATCATTTGCATGTTAAGAACTCAAACTTAAGTCGCGAATTGGTATGGGTTTAGGAGAGCCCGAGTTAAGTTTAGGCTTAACAATCCATTAGCCAAACCCTAGGTGGTTCACACCCGAAAATTTGGTCGCGACACCATTCAAGAGGGTCTTTCGATCTTAGGAATGGCTTCATTTTGTTTTTCCATATATTGTATTCCTTCCCATCAAAGTAAGGCGGTATGGTGTTGCTTTGCCCTTCAACCAAACGTGGAGCCAATATACTAGCATGGATCGTTAACTCTGAAATAAAAACACTTCAATTTAAATGAGTACACATGCTCTGACACCAATTGTGAATGCTAGTATGAGCACCTATAAGGGGTGAATAGGTGCAAAAACAAACTTTTGCGAAGTACAGAGTAAAACTTTACTTTTAACCTGAGTCTGTTTAACAGTAGACTTTAAAATAGAAACGAGACTCTAACAATTAAATAAAGTTACAGTAAAGTAAAAGCGTTTAGGGAAGAGAATAAGAACACAAGGTTTATAGTGGTTCAGCTTAATCCAAGCCTACGTCCACTCTCCCGCACTGATAGCCTACCGGCTGGATTTCACTATAAATCAAAAGAGTCGTTACAGTATCACGTCATTGATTTCATAGTGTAGAGACTTTGCTACACTTCCTCAAGGTCTTACAAATGTATAAACTCTCTTTTGAATACAAGTTTTTGTTTAACAATTGAATTGACAAAAAACAAGGATCTTCAGATTTCGGAATTTATCTATCGCGTACACACTCGAATAATTAGAATATCTTCCTTATATACTCCTCCATGCATTCATAACCGTTGGCACTTTCCAAATGAGCTCTTCCTTATATACTCCTTATATACAAGTTTGTACCTGTGATCGTCCAGGTACCCCTTCGATACTTGTGATCATCCAGGTATCCTCCAAGAGTTTGCACCTGTGATCGTCCAGGTACCCTTTCGATACTTGTGATCATCCACGTATCTCCAAAGAGTTTGTACCTGTGATCCTCCAGGTACCCCTTCGATACTTGTGATCATTCAGGTATCCAAGTATCCCTTCGATACTTGTGATCATCCAAGTATCTCCAAAGAGTTTGTACCTGTGATCGTCCAGGTACCCCTTCGATACTTGTGATCATCCAGGTATCCCCCAAAGAGTTTGTACCTGTGATCGTCCAGGTACCCCTTCGATACTTGTGATCATCCAGGTATCCCCCAAGAGTTTGTACCTGTGATCGTCTAGGTACTATCTCCCAACAAATAGATGCCCCGAGAAAGGTCAGCGCATCTCCTGTCAAGGCGACCGAAGAAAGGTTCGGGTCCTAGACAAACAACTTATTGCTCTAACAGGCAATCGAAGAAAGGTTCGGGTCTTGGAAAAGCAATTCCTCGTCAAGGCGACCGAAGAAAGGTTCGGGTCCTAAACAAACAACTTATTGCTCTAACAGGCGACCGAAGAAAGGTTTGGGTCCTGGAAAAGCAATTCCTCGTCAAGGCGACCGAAGAAAGGTTCGGGTCCTAGAAAAGCAATTCCCCGTCAAGGCGACCGAAGAAAGGTTCGGGTCCTAGACAAACCACTTATTGCTCCAATAGGCGACCGAAGAATGGTTCGGGTCCTGGAGAAGCAATCTCCTCATGCAACAGGTAAGATGACGCCTTGATACTTGCCAAAACTCGGGGTTCACACCTTATCTCACTCACTCCCGGTAAGTAACTACAGGTATCTTCTTATCTGTCTTAGTATGTGTTATATTGCTCATTTTCTGCATAGGACACTAGGTCATAAATAAGATATAATTTGCTGCACATGCATGGATAAAATTTAGGCATCAGTTTATCTTTGAATGTAACCTCTGCGAACTCACCTTCAAAGAGGGGCGGTTTGTTGACGCCTAAATTTTAATTAGGTTATTAATTTGGCCTTAGTTTCTTTATTTATGCATTTTTCCTTTTTTTTTTTCAGATAATAAAAAATAAATAACAAAAACAACAAAAAAATAAATAAAAACAATAAAACAAAGAACAAAAAAAAAAAGAAGCCCCAAATTTCGCGGGGCTAGGCCTTCAAGCCCAGCCCCTCCCCTCTTTGTCTCTCTCTCGCGCAGACCCCCACGGCCCGGCCCGCACGACCTAACCCTTCCCCCTCCTTCTTCCTTCTCCTTCCTTCTTCTTCTCTGTGCCTCTGTACATCACGCGCGACGGCCGGCGATGCGCTCAAGGGCAGCCTACGGTAAAGAGGAACGGAGGTAGGCCGCCGAAGGAGAGGACGACGCGCATGCGCCTTCAATGCGCACCTTTAATGCTGAGATGAGACGCCGGTTTAGCCGCGAGGGGGTTAGGTCGGCGTGCAAGGGTCGACGGCCGAACCTCCATCGACCGGCCTCCTCCTCCCTTATAAATAGGAGGGCACAACCTCCGTCGAAGGGGAGAGCCAGCAAGCTCAGATGGGTTCCCAAGAGACTTCGGGGAGCTCAAAGAGCAAGCAAGGCGGAAATCGGGTCGCGAGCTCAAACCGACCTCCCTCCGAGAGACTTCGGGGGAGGCCGGCGGCAAGCGAGCCCGAGGGGGAGAGATCCGGAGTGGAAGAAGCCGAGGCCATAGAAGGTGGAAGCCGGATAGAGGAGGTTCCGGAGGACCAGATCTGGGAAGCCGAAGACTCGCCTTCGCCGACGCTGCTGCTGCTCCGCCACCGTTCCATCGCCGTTGCCGCGATTGATTCGCCCAAGCCGCACCAGATCTGGAGGTTGAGGGCCTGCTGTCGCTGCCCCGTCCCGACCGCCGCTACCTTCTGTCACCGCCACCATTCGCCGCCTCGTCGCGCCGTTGCTGCAGCCAGGTATCTACCGCCGCTCGCCACCACTCACCGTTGCTTTTCCGTTCGAGATCTGGTCGCCGCCCCTGCCTATCGTTGTCGTCACCATCACTCCCTCTGCGAAACCCTAACCCCTCACCGAGAAGACCCGTTACGTCGCCGCCATCGTAAAACACCGCACCGTCATTCGCTACGTCACCGCCGTCGTCAAACGCCGCGCCGTCTTCCGGTGACTTCCTCAGCCCCTCTATCGGCGCCGCAGACGGATGGAGAAGCCAGCGACCTCGCGTCGGGTCGAGCAGGGTCGGGCGCGGTTCGCGAAACCGGGTAGGGTTTCGCGAACCAGAGGCGGCCGGTCGTCGGGTCGGGCGTGGGTCTTGACCGGGTAGGGTTCCGGTCAGTCTGGGCCAAGCAGGTTTGGACGCAGGTGGGCCGGTCTCACGTGGATAGGGACCCCTTTTGTTCCTTGGGCTTCAATTAAAAATTTTGGGCCGGGCTTGTTTTAAAAAAAAAAAAACCTGAGTTGGGCCCGCAACGCGGGCCCGTCCATGTCTCGCGGGTCGCGATCCAGGTCGGTCCCAACCCGGGAACCCGACCCGGTTCGTTTTTTATATTATTATAATATAATATAATATTTTTAAAATAAAAAAAAAAAATAATTTATTTTCCATAAAAATCAAAAAAATCACAAATATTCCATATTTTCCAAAAAATGCCAAAAATCCAAAAAAAAAGCCAAAAATTCATGAAAAAGCCAAAAATTTAGAAAAAGCCAAAAAGACTTGTATTTTTTTCCAAAAATGCCAAAAATCCCAAAAAAAAATCCCTTTTGTGTCCAAAAAATTAGAATAAAACTAAAAAATGTTTTTCCTCCCAAAATGCATGGAAAATCCCTCGAACATCCAAAAACCTCGGGGTTTAAACAAGATTAGGTACTGAAAGGGCATTAGTGATTAACTAGTGTAATCAAGTCCCCGATCCTAATTTCTCTGGTTGCGCAGGAGCGAGTATTTCTCCCGATACTTCGCTTGGGTTTCTAATCGACCCACCACAAACCGATTAGTGACGACTCCGTTTTAAATTTAATTTACAGGTTAAAAACTCAGACTATTAAAGTCGTGAATTGGTGGACTTGGGAGAGTCTAGGCATACTAAATTCAGCCGAGCCATTAGCCTCCTTTAGGCGCTCGTATCCAATTGCGGGCGCCGAAAAAAAAGAGGTCGCGACAGCTTGGCGACTCCGCTGGGGACTTTGAGGACTTAGGCCATTTTATCTTTGTTTAAATGCTTTGCTGACTTGGGTTTTTTTCTTTTGTGCAGGGTAATAGCTTAGAGTTTTTTTATTCTGTCAAAATAAAATGTTTTGTGATTATAAACTGCCGTGCATCCTTAAATGTTTTAGCACTACACATGACACACACAACCCAGCCGCCGGACCTGGGCCGCCATAGGATTTCTAGGATGGTGTTAAGAAAGATACGACCTCGAATGCGAGACTGCGATGTAGAGGTTGCCTTTCTTTTCCCTGAATTTCTTAGCCGAGGTTAGGAGGGTATGCTGCTAACGCGAGACTGCGACGGCCGGATATCCTTTTAATTTCAACAAACCTTGTCAGTTAGAAATCGAGCTGCACATATCATGCGCATGTCTATGTGATTGCCATCAATTTTCTCGTGTGAAGTAAGTTTTTATTTCGTATACTTTGCAATTTACTTACCTTCCTGTATATATTGAGTAGTCCATGATTAGTGTAGGATTTAATATCACGGTCATCTAAATTTGGAAGTAATTGTCATAAAGTTTTTTTTTTAAAGTTAAAAAAAAATTGCAAAAAATTACTTTCAGTTGATGTTTTTATTCTCAAGCATGTTACAAAATTCTTTTCCGCAAGAATTTTCATTTGCCTCAAAAAAGGGGATAGAAATCTTTTTCAAAATTTGTTGCAACTCATGCTTTCTTCGCCTTTCAAATTGAATATCTTTTTAGCTCATGTTAACATGTCACGTGCCCTTTTTCAATCCATGTTTTAGGAAATCCTCTACCTTTTCATGAATAAACAAAAATAGTAGGATTAGGTCGTCATCATGGACTGACTCCCTATTTATGCCTTGTATTCATACACGCTTGTTTACTCATGACTAGGTAATCACGGAACGTCAACGTTCGCCGATCCAGACTCGTTCAAAAGCAAGAGCAAGAATGGCCGAAGAAAATGTACCAAGCCGTATTGCGGTCATGGAAAGTGAAATGAAGCAAGTCTTCAATGTGCTTCAACAACTTTCAAAGAAGATAGACTCCATCTAGGGCAAACTCACTCCCGCCCCGGCCTCAATCGAGGTATTGTTGCCACAATCATCTACCAGGGGTGATCAAGGTGGAGATGCCGATGATAACATGCCCGAATTGGAGGATGATCCGCACCCAACCATGATAGAGAAAGCTAGGCCAGACAGTTTGTCTAAAACTGAGCATGACAAACGCCTCGAAAAGCTTGAGGAGAAGCTGAAACAACTGCAAGGCCTCCAAGATCCTACTTTGATGGACCTCTCAATTTATTCTAATGTCAAAACGCCGGAAAAATTCAAAATGCCTGAGTTTGACAAGTACGATGGCAGGACTTGCCCTAGGGCTCATTTGCAAATGTACTTGGTTCGAATGACCCAATACGTTAAGAATGCACCATTAATGATCCAGTTGTTCCAATCAAGTCTAATAGGCCCTGCCTTGAGATGGTACATCACAAGGAACATAAACCTCCTCGAAGCATGGAGCGAAGTGAGTGAGGCATTCCTTAAGCAGTATGAGTTCATAATGGACATTACCTCCTCTCACAAGGATCTTGAGCGTACCGAGAAGAAAAAGTGTGAATCATTCAAAGAGTATGCCATTAGACGGAGAAATCTAGCTGCCCAAATTAGTCCCGAACCAGCCAATTTCGAGCTGAGAAAGATATTTATCAAAACCTTCCCCTATGAGCATCGCAATCAAATGCTAACCACGATCGTTGAATCATTTAATCAACTCTTTCCAGTAGAAGAGCAAATCAAGATAGGATTGAGGGATGGTTGGTTCACTGAATCTGCACCCACGAGTAGGCTCAGCATGAAGAAAGACAAAGAACCCCTAGTAAATGTCAATGCGACCTGTAATCATCCTCCAACAATTCAGACAAGGGCAGGACAACAGCAGACCACCAAACGTCAGCCGTCCCAGCATTACAGCAGTAGGAGATAATTTACTCCACTTCCCGGATCTCTATCACAGGTTTTGGCAGTCCTCCAGAATAAGAACCTCCTCTCAACTGAGCCAAAGCGCCCAAACATAGAAAGCTTCTCTAGCTATGATCCGTCCAAAAAATGCGACTATCACAGGGGGGAAGTGGGGCACTCGACTGATGAGTGCTTTGCTCTCAAGAGTCGAATCCAAAACCTGTTAGACACTAAAGCTTTCTCATTCCAGAGCAATTTGCTCCCTGATCACATCGACAAAGTAAACGTAGTATTCGGTTCTGAAGATAGTCAGAGTAGAAATGTTGAAGCACATACCGCTGACATCTATCAAGGGCTGGTAGAGGTAAGATATTATTAAGGCAATGGAGTACCACCCTTAGAAGCAAAGAAAGAATGGCCAGATGACACCATCACCATGTTTGGAGACCTTTTCATGGGTGCCATCGACGAAGGACCGTTAGGGGAAATGGGTTCAGGCCCGCTCAAGTAGAGCCTTTTTAATTTCCTTGCATATTCCCCTACGAGGGAACCTGTACATTTATCTTAAGTCTGGCTTATTTTGTTTTCAACATCAGTTCCACTTGAGGAACTAACTTTTGAAATGACTCTTCCAAAATGTAAATCCACCTATTACTAAATAAAGTTGAAAACATTTTGAGGGCATGAGGAGACACACCAAACCAGCCCAGTGATGCTATCCAGCCATGAAAAAAAATATCATCCAAGGAGAATACTGAGGACTGGGCTTCCTCACGCTTTTCCTCCCCCCAAAAATATATACTTTTGAAAACAAAAAATGTTTCATTACCAAAAGCTTTCGTCAAAACAAGATGTTAAAATTAATCATATTTGTCTTTCTGACTCACTCACTTCATGTCTCAGAAGATTACTCCCATCCCCTTTGACTTAGTGTGACAGGGGGCATTTGAAGCAAGCGCATCAGGCGAATTCACTAAATTTGAAGACACTCTGCCAAGAAAACAGGGGCAAATAGAAAGAATCATCCCACTTCAAGAAGGTAAGTTTTATTCTCCGAATATAATTTTGGAAATGATGTCCTCTCTCCTCTATTTACAGGAAACGAAAGATAGGACGTAATAGGTACAGGCATACGGTTGAAATCAAGCCGTCCCCAGGAGCTTTCTGCACTCCACCTCGCTCCTGCCCAACTCCTTCTCAAGCCAAAACAATATCTTTTCCCAACAACGTGCCTGAGCAACTAGTTGCTATGGTTTTATCAATGGGATTTCTAGCTTTAACAAGCCAAGAAGAGCATAAAAGGAATTTCTTCTCTTCTCTTGAATTAGCTACTGTCAACAGGGAGGAAATCCAGACAGTTGAAGCGGTCTCTAGCCCCTATTCAAGATGATGACGTTAGGCCTAGAAACCTCACTTCTTGCTCTAGACGCATGCTATCGCAAGAAGTAATTGCCATCAGAGAATTGGAGGTTTTGATTGTCCATCTCAGATTCCATAGAAGCTTGAAGTACATGACTTTGCTCAATGCTGCTAATGGTCATATGGTCAAAGACATAATTCCACAGAAGGAATGCGTTGAAGATGAATCAATGACCATCATGCATACATGGCCACGAATGAGGAAAGCCAATCGAGAAAATGTTGAACTATGTCAAGACAAAGAGGCTGTCATCAACATATAGAGATCCCTAGGAGTCAGCAAATAGAAACTTTGGGGAAGGGTAATTTGGTATCGTTTCCAATATTCTCACTATTTGAACTCACTTTTGACATATTTTCTCCTATTGACAGGAAGCATAGGATTCAAGAAACAAGCTTAAAGGTTAATTTGGACAAATCAAGTGACCCATATCAATTTACCTAACTTGGTATAAAAGGACGTGTCGTCCTGGAGCCGGTTCGGTTAAATAAAAAAGGCAGCACCCTACGGACACCGTCGGCGCCTCTAGCCGAGTGGTATCGGGAAGAAGCAAAAGGTCCGAAATCGGGGTTCGAATCCCGACGCGGTAGTTAGCCGCTTGGTAAAAAATAATTAATTTTTTTTTTGTTTCTCTTGCACTTGCAAATTATGAGAGAACAGGTGACCTAACGAAGCAAAAGACATAGGACTTCGTGTCCCACTCGCACTTCAGGTCCATTCAATCATCTGCAAACCAGTGAAGGGTAATGTTGTATTGCTCCCAGTTGTTTAAACTCCTGAGAAAAATCGTGACTAACACGTTCTTTCCTATCCTTTGTAGGATCACCCGACTGTCAAAAACAAAGACAACAAATCAATGAGAGGCATGACAAACTCTCCCAAGCAAAATGGCGTCTCAAGTATCGCCAAAGCAAATGACAGAGATCCTTCAGGCCTCAATTCACCTTTAATTTTGGCCTTGTTGATTGATCCATTTTCATCTTTTCTTCTGCAGGGGCAAAAACAGAGATGCCCGATTAGATCCCCAACCTCGGCTGATCCTTCATGTGTCATATCCCTAATCAATAGGGACAACCATTGACACCCATTTGCGAATAACCCTTTTGATGTTCAAAATTTAACATATTTGGAAACACCATTATGTTAACTCCTAAAGTTGTCAATAGGGTCTTTTTCGAGTCAAAACCATTCACTTGTTTTGAAGAGTTCAAACTCCATAATATTCAAAATGTTGCATGTCATTTCCAAATGAATTCTGCATGATGATTTTGTCTGTTTAAGTCACTGATTCCACTAAGGATTATCAGTATAGACAACTAAGTGAAGAATACAAGATTAATTGAGCATGCTGGATAAGGCGTGTTAGAATGATGAAAGGCAAGCCATATCCTACACACAGTCCCCCATCTATACACTTGTGAGATGAGTGCAGAAGATTCCATGGCTGCAGGGTAAAGAGTTCTCTCGCGAATGGTACGATAACCAAAATAGTGAGAGGCATTCCATCGCTCACCCCATCGAGCCCCATACACTGGTGAAGCTTCTCTCATACCCCCGTCAAGAACCACCCCACATTGGGGATGATCGGAGGCAAAGCAACATCGCAAGGTGAGAAGAGAGGTAGAAATTTTCTTGCTCGCACTTGCATCAATCTTCGGGTGTCCTTATTGCATATGAACACTCACGTTAATTTAAGTGCCCTAGAATGACGAAGAGCAATTCTTTCTCTATGCACTTGTATTCATTGTACAACTCAATTGAGTCTATAATTTCACCCTCACATGGAGGCAAAACAGAAGTTACTGCCAATTAAGCAGCATAGCCCAGAGCGCCTACTGAAGATGAAGACTCAAGAGTCTAATAACGGTGCTTCGATTGAACTTGCCTAGATTAGTTCCTCAAGCAACAAAAATGAAAAAAACTAGGGGCATAAAAAAGCAGTGTACCTGGTAAAAGCAAGGTCAATGCCCATAAATGAAAAACTGGAATAAAAAATAGGGGCATGAAAAAGCAGTGTGCCTGGTAAAAGCAAGGTCAATGCCCCCCAGTCAAAAATACAGCGAAGAAAAAGTTGTTGTTGTGGTCCATAGAACCTCCATCTGACAAGAAAGACTAGTGACAAATGCCAAGACAGTCACGAACTCTCACCCTCTTACATGTGAGCCAAGTCTACGTTGCATCCCATTGTAAAACTCTCTTCAGACTAGGGCACTTAAATTAACGTAGGATTTCATATGTCTATAAACATCGCTCGAAGAAGTACGAGCAAGATTACTCTATCTCTTTTCGCAGGGTTCTTGACTTGTAAACCCGGAGATGTTCGTGCAGCATTTTTGTCCATCGGCTTCGACCTTGATGGTCCCCTTTGATGAGCCATTGACCAAGACTTCGTCACAATTTCAACAAAGACCTCTCACATTGGTAAAGTCGTACCGTTTGCGAGAATACTCAGACCCCTGCTGACATGATGACAGTGAGATAGTGTGGTCCTTATAAATCCTGCATTAATGGTCAGGATAGCCTTTTCCATGAGAGTGAGCGAAAAGTCCTTTCAGACTAAAAGTCCCTCACCTGGCATGCTCAAGACATCTATATTCCAAATAAAGGTTGTCTTTCAAAATCTTCCCCAGTGGAACTCAGATGATGCAAAACTGACAAAATTGTCATGCATAAATCACATTTAAACTCATGAATTTACAGCGTATACAATCATGTGTGCATATTGTGCAAATAGCAGACATACTCTCAGAGATCAGAGATATTGCTAGGTAAGCATATCTCTATTTGTCTTAAAGTACCCACCACTGTCCAAGTACTCTCTTATTGACACTCAACCTATTTGAGTCGTCCTTTGAGTTTGGGTGCTTACTGTTGTCTAGGTATCCCCTTTGTCTTTGAGTACCGGCCACCGTTCGGATACTCCCTTTTCCTGATACTCGACCTATTCGAGTTGTCCTTAAAGTATTGATACTTGTGACTGATCAAGTATCCCTTTATCTTTGAATACCTACTGCTGTCTAGGTATCCCCATTGTCTTTGAGTACCGGCCACCGTTCGGATACTCCCTTTTATTGACACTCGACTTGTTTCAGTTGTCTTCATAGCTAGGATGCCTACAATTGACCAAGTATCCCATTACCTTTGAGTGCCTTTCATTGTCTAGGTACTCCATTTCCGTGACACTCGACATGTCCGAGTTGTCCTCAAAATTGTATCATTAAATACTAGTAGCCATTCAAGTATTCAATCGCGTTGTACGCCTGTGGTTATCCAGGTATGTTTTCTTACACTTGGACCAGCCAGAGTGGTCCCAGATCGTATCATCAAATACTTGTGTTCATCCAAGTATTCCAGTACTTTGTACACCTGCGACTACCCAGGTGTTCCAGCCTTTTTGAGTGCCTGCGGCCATCCAGGTAAGACTTGTGCTACATTCAAGTTTATGTTGCCAGGAGGTGGGAGACCTTCATGAATATCCAAGGTACATCCTCGATATTCCAACTACCAGGAGGTGAGAGACCTTCACGTATATGCGAGACCCATCCTCGATATTTTCACACGAATATCTCAGGTACCCCTTTGATACTTGTGATCATTCAGGTATCTCCAAAGAGTTTGTACCTGTGATCGTCCAGGTACCCCTTCGATACTTGTGATCATCCAAGTATCTCCAAAGAGTTTGTACATGTGATCGTCCAGGTACCCCTTCGATACTTGTGATCATCTAGTTATCTCCAAAGAGTTTGTACCTGTGATCATCCAGGTACCCCTTCGATACTTGTGATCATCCAGGTATCCCCCAAGAGTTTATACCTGTGATCATCCAGGTACTATCTCCCAACAAATAGATGCCCTGAGAAAGGTTAGCGCATCTCCTGTCAAGGCGACCGAAGAAAGGTTCGGGTCCTAGACAAACAACTTATTGCTCTAACAGGCGACCGAAGAAAGGTTCGGGTCCTGGAAAAGCAATTCCCCGTCAAGGCAACCGAAGAAAGGTTCGGGTCCTAGACAAACAACTTATTGCTCTAATAGGCGACCGAAGAAAGTTTCGGGTCCTAGACAAACCAACTTATTGCTCTAACAGGCGACCGAAGAAAGGTTTGGGTTCTGGAAAAGCAATTCCCCGTCAAGGCGACCGAAGAAAGGTTCGGGTCCTAGACAAACCACTTATTGCTCCAATAGGCGACCGAAGAATGGTTCGAGTCCTGGAGAAGCAATCTCCTCATGCAACAGGTAAGATGACGCCTTGATACTTGCCAAAACTCGGGGTTCACACCTTATCTCACTCACTCCCGGTAAGTAACTACAGGTATCTTCTTATCTATCTTAGTATGTGTTATATTGCTCATTTTCTGCATAGGACACTAGGTCCTAAATAAGATATAATCTGCTGCACATGCATGGATAAAATTTAGGCATCAATTTATCTTTGAATGTAACCTCTGCGAACTCACCTTCAAAGAGGGGCAGCTATTGACGCCTAAATTTTAATTAGGTTATTAATTTGGCCTTAGTTTCTTTATTTATGCATTTTTCCTTTTTTTTTTTCAGATAATAAAAAATAAATAACAAAAACAACAAAAAAATAAATAAAAACAATAAAACAAAGAACCAAAAAAAAGAAGCCCTGTTCTGAGGCTGGGCTATCCCCTCCCCTCTTTGTCTCTCTCTCGCGCAGACCCCCACGGCCCGGCCCGCACGACCTAACCCTTCCCCCTCCTTCTTCCTTCTCCTTCCTTCTTCTTCTCTGTGCCTCTGTACATCACGCGCGACGGCCGGTAACGCGCTCAAGGGCAGCCTACGGAAAAAGGAACGGAGGTAGGCCGCCGAAGGAGAGGACGACGCGCATGCGCCTTCAATGCGCGCCTTTAATGCTGAGATGAGACGCTGGTTCAGCCGCGAGGGGGTTCGGTTGGCGTGAGAGGGCCGATGGCCGATCCTCCATCGACCGGCCTCCTCCTCGCCTATAAATAGGAGGGCACAACCTCCGTCGAAGGGGAGAGCCAGCAAGCTCAGAGGGGTTCCCGAGAGACTTCGGGGAGCTCAAAGAGCAAGCAAGGCGGAAATCGGGTCACGAGCTCAAACCGACCTCCCTCCGAGAGACTTCGGGGGAGGTCGGCGGCAAGCGAGCCCGAGGGGGAGAGAGCCGGAGTGGAAGAAGCCGAGGCCGTAGAAGGTGGAAGCCGGAGAGAGGAGGTTCGAGGAGGAGGAGGCGGGAAGCCAAGCCGCCACCGCCATCCCCGCTACTCCGCCACCGAAACCCCCGCCGTTGCCGCGATCGATTCGCCCAAGCCGCACCAGATCTGGAGGTTGAGGGCCTGTTGTCGCTGCCCCGTCCCAACCACCGCTACCTTCTGTCACCGCCACCGTTCGCCGCCTCGTCACGCCGTTGCTGCAGCCAGGTATCTACCACCGCTCGCCACCACTCGCCGTTGCTTTTCCATTCGAGATCTGGTCGCCGCCCTTGCCTATCGTCGTCGTCACCATCGCTCCCTCCGCGAAACCCTAACCCCTCACCGAGAAGACCCGTTACGTTGCAGCCATCATAAAACGCCGCACCGTCATTCGCTACGTCACCGCCGTCGTCAAATGCCGCGCCGTCTTCCGGTGACTTCCCAAGCCCCTCCATCGGCGCCGCAGACGGATGGAGAAGCCAGCGACCTCGCGTCGGGTCGAGTAGGTTCGGGCGCAGTTCGCGAAACCGGGTAGGGTTTTGCAAACTAGAGGCGGCCGGTCGTCGGGTCGGGCGTGGGTCTTGACCGGGTAGGGTTCCGGTCAGTCTGGGCCAAGCGGGTTTGGACGCAGGTGGGCCGGACTCACGCGGATAGGGGACCCCTTTTGTTCCTTGGGCTTCAATTAAAAATTTTGGGCCGGGCTTGTTTTAAAAAAAAAAACCTGAGTCGCGATCCGGGTCGGTCCCAACCTAGGAACCCGACCCGGTTCGTTTTTTATATTATTATAATACAATATAATATTTTAAAATAAAAATAATAATTTATTTTCCAGAAAATCAAAAAAATCACAAATATTCCATATTTTCCAAAAAATGCCAAAAAAAAAAAAGGCCAACAATTCATGAAAAAGCCAAAAAATTTAAAAAAGCCAAAAGACTTGTATTTTTCCAAAAATCCCAAAAAATCCCTTTTGTGTCCAAAAATTAGAAAAAAACTAAAAAAATGTTTTTCCTCCAAAAATGCATGGAAAATCCCTCAAACATCCAAAAACCTCAGGGTTTAAACAAAATTAGGTACCAAAAGGGCATTAGTGATTAACTAGTGTAATCAAGTCCCCAATCCTAATTTCTCTGGTTGCGCAGGAGCGAGTATTTCTCCCGATATTTCGCTTGGGTTTCTAATCGACTCACCACAAACCGATTAGTGGCGACTCCGTTTTAAATTTAATTCACAGGTTAAAAACTCAGACTATTAAAGTCGTGAATTGGTGGACTTGGGAGAGTCCGGGCATACTAAATTCAGTCGAGCCATTAGCCTCCTTTAGGCGCTCGTACCCGATTGCGGGCGCCGAAAAAAAAGAGGTCGCGACAGGAGGGAGCAATGAGGGTGTGGAAATAAGGGGATGAAGCCTCTATTTATAGGTAAACTCATCATCATTACCCTTTCCAAGTAGCACATTTATAATGAGGAGTGTTAAAGCTAACTAATAATGTGTGGCAAGCCTAAAATCTTAGGAAGTACTTGAGCTCTTCTTATTGGGCCACCTAGGTGATGATTCACCTATGAAATGATGAGTAGGAATGATAACTTCATCAATTAGGTGACACCTAAATCATATGAGTCAACTTAGCATTAATGCATTAAGGTCCAAAAACATTTAATGCATGTTTATCTTCAAGCCAAGAAGACTTTGGATTGGCTTGCTCCTCACGCTGGGCATGAAGCCCTTTCCCTTCCAAGTTTGGGCATATGGCTCTCCCATTCTAAGGTGAGGAACAGTTTCAAATAACTTTTGAAATTAGTGTCATTACCTTATCGAATGGGCTCAAAAAATTATAAAAATTTAATATATTGTAATGAAGACCTTAAAACAACATTTTTCATGGGGAAGCCAAGTCTAGTTCATTTTGTGAAAGGACTAGCAAATCACAAAAAACAACCCAAAAGTCCATCCGTTGAACATATTCAATGAATGTAGAAGAAAACTCATTTCGAAGTCCAAATCTTCATAAAAAACTTTGAAATTTTAATAATTGTAGACATGGATGTCCTTTATTACTTTTGTAAATGAAGCATTTACTGGCTGTCTTTCTCTCGTAAAGTGAAAAACGCCCTAAGACAAGCTTTGAAAGGAAAAAAATTATAAAAAATCGAGAATACGACGATGCCACCGTTTTTACTACACTTGACAGTTTTGATAGGGTAAATAATTAGGCTTTCATACTAACCATTTTACCATAGAAAACTCTGAAATTAAAATATGGTGTAGATCAATAAGTTTGCACAACTTTTATGAGGAAGTTTCTCCAATTTCAAACCACAAAAAGCTTTATAAAATCGGAAAATAGTGAGGGTCCAATAGTTTTGAATAATGGAACTCGAGTCAGAACTTAAGAAACCAAAAATGGCAAGTCTATGGAGGAGAGGTGACACTCCTAATGGTCTTCCAAGACCATCTTTCATTAATTCTTCTTGGTCAATGATTCACCAAGCGTTCAAGATTGGGAAGAACTTGTCTTCCAAGTCTCAAAATAGTGAAATCATAGCCTAAGTTCTTTAAGGACACATGGACATGTAACTCACCTCCTTCATTAATGGTTTGACATGATGACTATACACCTAAGCTCATGAGTCATCTCTTTCATTAATGGCTTGTAATGATGACCATAACACCTAAGCTTTAACTCATCCCCTTTGTTAATTACTAGCTTCCATAAGTAGTAAATGCATTCATGAGAAAGAAACTAAATTGAAGGCCATCTCATTGGAATAGAAATTATTCAAGTTTAACCACAATCGATTATTTTATTTGGTCCGAGGTTCATGCCTGAGCCATGATCAGACGGAGTTGGTGCCACCGAGCTTAATCGGCATAACCAAATTCAGAATTCCCTTTTACCATGTTAAGGAACTCTCAAAGAAGTCCAAAGTCCAGTCCATGGGCCTATCAATCGGTCCTAGTGCCGATCCTATGGCTAGTCCAAGGTCTTGTGTGACATTCTGAAATTTCAGTTCTGCTTTCAATTAAATAAATTGGGTCTTTCATCGACACGCCTATAGTGTTGTTCTCAAAGTTGATTACTCTTGAGATCACTAGACTCTCTAGGGAAGTCATTAAGGGATTTTAATGCAATAGACTTGAGGATTTGACCAGGAATCGACTACTTGACCGTGTTTATTTATAGAGATCATTACGACACAGTTAAAAATCGATTAGAGATCAGAGATAAGTCGGTTTGACTGAGATGTGTGGCTAAATGTGGGTGATACCGTCAAATTGCAAAATTCTTGTCGATCGGTACTAGACTGATTTTTCTGTCGTTTTGGTACCATGTGTCCGCATTTGAAACCTCGAGATTTTCACAACCATCGAGAGTCGCTAATGTGTCGAAGATGTTCATTGTGGCTCAAAGAAAATTGACCATGGGTCATTTGCACTAAAAATTTCTGAAAGCTACCCAGTAGCCTAGGTCATGCTAAAATGGCGCCAAATTGGAATTAACCACGAATTTGAATCCGATTTCAGATATTGAAAGTTCTGTCATGTCACAAGACATTTTAGGAATGTCGACTCATCTTCCGAAGATTTTTCTACAAACCGAGATTTTTGGCAAAAAGTCGAGATATGGCTGTTTTTGTCCAGAAAATTCAGGGGACCGTTTTTTGATCGTGTAATTGGGATGCTAGTAGGTTCTATTGGTGAGGAAAAATGTCAATTTAATCATGGACTTAATGGTGAAATTTATGGAGACCGAATTGAATTATTTCAAAGGGGAATTGAACTAGTTTTGGGAGAAAACTTATGCAAATTCATAGCTTCCCCTTGGACACCACTTTTGGACCACCTCTAAGGCTCCTAGAGGAAGATTGAGGCTGGAAAATTTGCTAAGGAAGCCAGCTGCCTTGGTGGGGTTAAGTCAAGGAGACAAAGGGATAGGAAGGAAACATAAGGGGCCCTCCAAGCCTTATTGGTCTCCCCCCTCTCTCTTCTCCTTGCTGTTGTCAACCACTCCCCCATTCCCAGACCAAAGAAGCTTCAAAATTTCAGAGAAACTGAACTAGCAGCCTTTCGTTGCCGCGGAGCAACTCGTCAGACTGCCAGCACGCCATTGTCATGTGCTCGAGCCTATCGTTGCCTCTCTCACTCGTGCGTTAGACCCATGCATCCTTGGCTGTCGTTTTTCCTCTGCCGAGACCCCAGGTCGTCCCCCGAGCCTTTTGTACTTCCCCACCATTGCCGGAGCCACCTGGTCGCCTGTTGGGCTCCGCCAAGCCACGTTACAGCCTTCGCCGGTCCTCCTTGGCCGTCTCTAGCCCAACCAGCCACTGTCCAGCCATCTTCAGCCCTACCACATAATTGAAGCCCATGGGTCTCCCTTGCATTATTTGGCCCGTTTTGGTGCCCTTCCAAACCTCGCTTGGTGCACCCGTTTTGGAGTTTGTGGTCCGTCTCCGTGTTTTCGTCATCGTGGTCCTGTTGGATCATTAATCTAGTGAATTTAACTCACTAATCCATGCTTATGAAGTTAATTATGCTTAGGGGTTGATTAGTTTATACTAAGTATGGTTTATGTGGTTAGTTAGAATGGATTAGTGATTTAATGATTCGATATTACATGTTAGGTGGTTAGAGTAGTGCAATAGCAAGTAGATAAGCTCTACTATTTATCTAGATAGGTTCGGAAATTTTTTGAACCTGTTTTGGTATTTAATTAGGCTTTTTCGTCCTAAGTTGCATTTATTAGTATTTATTAATAATTTTGATAGTTATTTAATTATTTATTTTTTGCAGAAATTAGATCGGGATAGTTGGTGATTGGAATTTCGTGCTGATTGTAATTGTATGATTTGTTTATTTAATTGACTATTATTTTGTGCAATTTGAGTGTCGATTGCAATTTTAGGGTATTTATCCAAAAAAATTATATTTTCAGTATTTAATTAGAAAATATTGGGCATCGGTTTACAATGTCAAAAATGTATTTATGGACTATTGAAATTAGTGGGATTTCCAAAAGAAAAAAATATCAGATTTTGGCTAAGACTGATTATGTATCCACATATGATTATTTTTATCGAGAATAATAAAAATGGTGGTATTCTCAAATGGTGAGAGCAATATACTATATCAACCTACAAGTTTTGAAATATCAGCTTAGCGCGAGCAGTATACTTTATCAGCTTAGAGTGAGTATCATGGGTATACTATATCAGCCGATGGCTTGGTATGTCAGCTTAGTGAGAGCAGTATATCGGTATACTATATCAGCCTGAGCGCTTTGATATATCGGCTTAGCGAGAGCAGTTTACCTTAACAGCTTCTAGTGAGTATTATTAGTATACTATATCAGCCTTAGGACTTTGATATATCAACTTAGTGGGAGCAGTTTACTATTTATTAACTTAGTGCGAGCTATACTATCTATTATCAGCTTAGAGTGAACAGTCATTAATATGATAAGATTTTATAGATAGTATTGAATGGGTCGACTGAGAGAAGGTCATGATGACATGGAATCGATTAGATCAATTGATCGATGACTCGATCTGATTTGATGATTTTTGATTGGTTGAGGTGATTCGTGAGTATATGAAATGTACTGACTTGCAGGAAAGAACGGAGGCAAAGGTAAGACCTCTGACTCATGCTTGTGCTTAGGCATGTTATTGGGGTGTATTTTCTTCCTAGTCGGGTCTTAAGAGGTGAACTTGCTGAGATGTCGTCTCACCTCATTGTGGAATAACATTTTCAAGTCCTTAGATGGTTGTTCCTCCCTAGCATTTTGGTCAACCGAAGAAGGTCACCGAGCAGAGGTGTTATATTCCGCTTCATGGGGACCCTAGGGGATGTGAGTATGAATTCGTGAGGTCCGTGGTCTAGGTTGATGCGAGTCTACCCCATAAGGTACCTCATCGATATAGATCATGGTACAATCATGATCGGAATGGACAGAAAGAGGACCTTATATCGGAATTTGAGATACATCTGTATGTGCTGGAGGTTGCTTTTGGGAAAGGCACAACAGATCCTCCTGGTGGTTCGGTGGTAGACTCGGATCTTTCAGATCTAGGGACTTCGGTGTATTCAGTTGAAGGCTCCGATGAGGATGAGGAAGATGATTTGTAGTTCTATGAACCCCCCTGTTTTACAGACCTTGTTTTTTTTCATAGACTGATATTGTATATGACATGGCTTGATATATATATATATATATATAAGCGTATTGTGATTTGAAAAATTTATGGTCCTACTTTTCTATTCCATCTTGTTGTTGTCTGGGGAAATTATTTATTTACTTCCACATGCGCATTTAAAATGAAAGGGTTGGCGATGCATTCTGGGATGTCGCTATTTAATCGACCACAGAGGGATGGGCACATGCTCAGAGGATCAGGACGTGACATCTTGCGCCACAATCCATGGCACATAACTGACCTTAGATCGATTCATGTCCTATTCCCACCATTGGCATACTGATCCTTAGCCTACTAGTGGAGATCAAAATAAAGATTGAAATCAAGGATGTTATAGTCAATGTCGAGTTGACGGCCTTTCATTGATTAGGGCTCTCCCAATCTTATACCTCCTGCGTTATCGGACATTCAAAATTTTTAATCAACTAAGCCAATAGGTCGGCTAGAAACCCAAAAAGATGTGGGAGGCTATCTTAATATTCACGCAACTAAACATTTTGGATTCAGGGACTTGATTATGTCGGTACCTAACCTAATCATGTTTTAACTAACGCCATAGCAGTCTATCAAGAAAAATCTAAGGTTTGTCCTAACCATTCTAAAATAGGGAAGTAACATCTAAATATTGAAAAGCACAGTCAATTATAGCATTCTAAAATTGTCCTTAAAAAAGAAAAGAAGACAAAGCAAAACAAGAATCCCTATTATAAATTCCTAAAGGCTTGTCCAAATTCTGCGTTTTAACATTTTTAAAGGGTTTTCCAATTTTTCTATTTTTATTTTTTCAATGGTTTTTTAATTTTTATTATTTTCTGGATGTTCTGATTTTTTTATTGATTTTCTGAATTCTAATTTTTCTTATTGATTTTTGAATTTTCTAAATTTTATGACTTTACTGATTTTTCAAATTCTTTTTTTTTTCAAAAATTTGAATTATTTATTACTTTCCTAATTTTTTTAATCTTTTTCTGAATTTTTATTTTTAAGTATTTTTTGAATTTTTTGAATTAATTAATTATTATTATATTTGGGGAATGGGTTTGAACAGGGTTTATTCGGTCCAACTCATTGACCCGACCCAAACCTAGATTTGACCTAGATAGATTGAAAACAAAAATTTTCTCATTTCTTTTCCATATTTTGTTATGTTCCCTACACCTTCTTCCTTCAGCCACCCTCAATGCCTGAAGCTTTCCTCCTTTGCAACTTCATCTTCATCTATTTTATCTTTCAAACCCATACAACCAGACACCAAACCATCTTCTATGGATGCTGGCACTTGCACTGCCGTAACTTGCCAATCGTCCGTTCTTACCAATATTGACCATTGCCAGCTGCCCCCTTTGGCGATGGCATACATATTATCGGACTGAAACCATTGAAATAGTTTGTTATCACAAGGTGACTCTTGGTTATGAAAAGAGGTGATTCTTCATCCTTAAAGAAGGTTATTAGTAGTTATGAAAGGAAATGACTCTTGACATGAAATGTGATGATGGTTAGGGATAAGATACCTATTTCCAAGAGATATGTTGATTGATTATTTATGAATAAACACCACATCACACATTATTTATAGTAACTACAATTATTGAAAAACACTTCTTTAGAGATCTCTCTTCTTCTCCTTTCATACACGCAACGTTAACACATTTAAGGAGAAATTTCAAGAGAGATTCGAGTATTTGCTAAATTCTTTTCTCTGCGACTTTGATGTATATTGGGGAGGTATATTTGTTCTAAACTTGGTAGCAATAATAGTGGGGGCAAATAATACCTTAAAGACAGTGATCGTCATCATGTATCCAAGTATCAAGGATCTACTACTACTTCTTCATCTTCTTCAATAATTAAATTTTCCCAGCAATCTTAAGGTATTATATTTGGTCTCCAAGGCATTCCAAATGTCTCTGGGATTTGTGTAAGATCAAAAAGTTTCATATAAATGATTTGACAAAGCATTGAGAATCCCTCCTCAACACCTCCTTTCATCATTGTTGCTCCTTTTCCTCACAGCTTTGATTTCGTCAGAGTCATCATTCTTTGAATTAGGGATAGCGAGCAACTTGAGGTCGAGGATGTAGAAAATACATAATTATGATAGAATCAAAGTCATATTGTCCTTCTAACAAATGAAATTAGTTCCATCATAAGGATCAATTCGCAATTTGTGAAGATTGCAAGTACTTGATGTAGCCGACGTCTCCATCTCCAAATACAATATTGACAAATAAGGTACTAATAGATTTACTGCTCTAAAATATTTTTAATTTACCATGGTTAATCGAAGTTCTGTCTTTAAGCAAGTGAAGGAGGTACAAATATATGTTGTTAAACTCAAAGACCTTATGATCAAAGTTTCTGAACGTCTGTAAGTTGGTGCAATTATTTCAAAATTGTCTTCAACTTGGAATGATTATCGAAAGAAATTTTTAATACAATCGAGAACCTGACCGTAGATAATTTGGTACGGCACATTTGAATTGAGGAAGGTTCTCGGGAACGTGAGGTTTATTATGTGAAAGAAGTTGCAAATGAGGTGCATTTTGTTGATAATGGCAATGTGAGTAGAGACAAAGAAAATAAGAAAGGAAAGAAGAGAAAGTTCATTGACACCAACAACATCAATAAGGCTGGCAACAACAGCAACTTCGAGAAGGACAAGTCTTGCTTTTACTATGGTAAAAAATGTCACATCCCGAATCCCGAGTGCGCGCACATTCCTCAATGGTAGATTAAAAATGCGACGTCCCAGGACACATCGCCAACCCATTCGTTTTGTCTTTCAATTAAGCATATGCGGAAGCGAATTAGATAAACACCCGGTCAATCATCAGAAATAGGGATAGTAAAAACATGGCAAACATTGCCGAAAACAACATACTCCTTTATCAACTGTTAACCCTAGGAAGTCTAATACTTACAAGCCTTTCTACAACCACATCTTATCGACCCTCTCAAAAATCCTTAGGGATTAGGGTCAACTTACTTCACTAATGGCAGGGCCAGCCAAAAGGTGTTGAACCTCGTGCCCACCACATCCGCACTCAACAGATCTCCACGCTACGGCCTTGAAAAATGTTAGCCCACGATAGGGTGACATAAAATCTCAGCGAGTCAAAACCCTAAACCTTGATAAAGACGCAAATTCGCCTTGAAGGCGGTCCTAAGCACACACTATACAGAACTTACCTCGCGTCCGCGCGTACCCGCACGTTAGTTCAACATATATACCATCATTAGTGCAACAAGAACAGTTTAATAACTAGAACACATCATTTCAATCACATAGGTCCCGATTATAAGGTAAACTCGTTATGACACGTCCCATATCGTGCCATACAATTTTGCCCCATAATCAGGCGTAACTATCACAACCACTTAGGCGTGTTCCAGTTATTGTGAGCCATCGGCCTGGCTCAACTCAACAATCGGCGATCATCCTACGTAACCGGGCATCGTGTCGCTCCATCGAGCACGGCATCGTCTAGAACCCCCGCCTAGACGGCATTCCACATAGGAGTATTGTCCCACGTAATCATACGCATCTAGACGGGTTCACTTAGTGACCACACGAGCACATACTTGGCCAAGAACACCATACTTTGTGTTCAAATATCTCGTTTTCAAATAATGAACTTGGCAACTTTTCTTCATATTAGGAATCTCGATAAAAATAATCGTGCGTGGTCACGTACTTAAAAGCGAACTATCAAACCTAGTACGCTTCTAGTTTGAAATTTCACAGTTTTATATAGTACACAAGAATTGGCATCCAAAAACCGACACTCAACATTTTTCCATTTAAAAGCCCATAAAATCAAGTTTTCCACTAAAATTCAATAACTCCCGTCAATATCGCACATAATGCCATCATATAGCCAAGAACACCAAAATCCCTTTTCAAAAATCAACTTGGCAACTCTTATTTTTTTTATTTTATTATTTTTTATTTTTTATTTAAAGCTTTCGGAAATAAATTTGTATAGGGTCACGTGTTTGAAATCAACCTGTCAAATTTTGCATGCATCTAATTTGAAACCTCCCGGTTTTATTGAGCACATAAAACTTGGCGTCCAAACCCGACATCATATTTCTTTTCTAATTATTTGTCTAACCCCTCTTTTTGGAAACAATCTGTAGTAACCCTTTTTTTTTTGTTCAAAACTTTTAGAAATAAATTTGTAGGTGCTTACGTACTCAAAATTCATCTGTCAAACTTTGCACGCACCTAGTTTGAAACCTCATTGTTTTGTTGAGCAAATAAGTTTTGGTGTCCAACCCGACACCTCATTGTTTTTCTAATTAATTGTCCATAAGGTCACCTTTTGCAATAATAATAAACAACCATCATAGAACAACCATTTTCATAATATCATGCATAAGTGCAAAGCATGCCAAAAATCAACCAAATCACAAACTATTCATTTTCCAGCAAGCAAGAAACCAAGAACAACTACAAAACTACAACCGGTCCTAACCAGTAGACTGGGCCACTCGCACGTCTCCAAGTTTAATTTCAGAGCCATAACCAAACGAGTTAGGAAAATTCTCAAATTTGAATATGTTATAAAAGACATTTAAAAGAATATATATATTTTTGCGAAGACACCTTGACCCAAATCTTTCTAGAATGAGAGCAGTAAATCGCCCAAACCGTTACAAAAAACTATGTCCGTGTCTAGAAATTCTGTTTTTCAAAATTAGTTTGGTTCGAGGTCCAAAACTTGTCCATTTTATCTGAAATTTGACTATATTAAACTAAAAGATGTGATGAACAAATTTTGTGAAGAAAATCTTTCAAAAATCGAACCTTAAGAGTTGATAAAAATTCTTTGAATATCGAAAGGTCACTGTTTCCAACACAATCCGAGATTCTGTTTTGCAAATAACGAAGCTGAAATCTCATTCTTTTAAATCCCTCAAATCTTGAGTAAAATATATGTCATAACTGAAGATGTCTAGAATATTTCTCAAAAAGAAAGCAACCTCAAAATCGTAACACATGTTTCCCCAAAAAAATGGGAAACAGTGAGCGTCCAGCAAACTAATTTGGGAGAAATCCACTAAACCAAGCTAAATTACCCTCATTAGTACTAATCCAACCAACTAGATCAGCATTAATCCCTCTTAAGGCTAATCTAACCAAACTAAACTAACAATAATCCATCTTAGAGGTAATCTCACTTAATACTAATTTAACTAAGCTAATTAGCAATAATCTAACCCCCTAAGCACAATTAATATCCTAATCAAGGATTAGGAAGTTAACTCACCGGAATTTGATGGTGGCGGCCTCACGGCGATGGCGATGTGAAGGCGGGGTTGGCTCTACAAGCTCACAACCAAGAGGAGCTCAGTTTGGCTTCTGTGGTTGCTGCTAGTCAGTCTTGGTTGAGCTGGCTAGTTGGGCTCGGCTGTGGTTAAAATCGACCGAACGCAATTTTAGTACAATTTAATATATCGGGTAGCTTTTAGGAATTTTAGTGTGTTTGACACGTGGTCGATAATTCTCGATCCACGTTTGTGCATCTCCGAATCATAGGCGATGTTTGGTTGTCGTAAAAATCGCAAGGTTTCAATTGCGTATACTAAGTATAAAATTGATAGAAAATTGGGTTAGTGCCGTTCGACGCGAATTTCGCAATCATGCGGAATCACCCGCAATTCAATTACGTGCTTCCGTCGAATCGACTTATGTCTAATCACATTTCAATTATAACGGTATCATATTAACCCTTGCCGATTATCATAGTTGAGCAATCGATTTCTGATCGAATTCTCAAGTCTGCCACGTTTATATCCCTTAACAACTTCACCTAATAGGTTAGTTAATTCGTGAGTAGTCAACTCAGAGAAAAAGGACCATAGGCGCGTCAACGAAATGCCCATTTCATATTATCGAGATGGGGTCCAAATTCAGGATGTCACAAAAAAAGCCACTACAAGAAGGAATGTCACTATCGGAAGAAGCAAAAGGTTGACAAGACAACAAATATTGTAGAGCGAAACATCAATGGCTTAGTTACTATGGTCTCTCAATTGCAAATTGGGATGGTTGTTAGGACCTATTCTTGGATGCACCATTTAGGGTTTGGCTAATGATCTACTAAGCCTAAACTTAGCTCGGGCTCTCTTAAGCCCATACCAACTCGCAACTTAGGTTTAAGCTCTTAACATGTAAATGGATTTTCAATTAGGAGTCACTATTAATTTATTTTTGATGGGTTGATTAGAAACCCAAGTAAAGTAATGAGATATTTACTTTACTCCTACAAACCAGAGATTGTGAGTTTGGAGACTTGATTACGCAGGATTTTTCTAACACCCTTTCGATATCTTTTCTCTTTTATTCTGAAAAAATGTTTTATAGACAGCTTTAATTGATTTTAATTTACTTTCTTAACATATGAAGTGATCATACGAGTGGGCAAACTACTACTTTAACACCCAAGAAAGCAATAAATAAATTATAAGACTTACCTCATAGTAATGAAATCATTTGTAATGTTAGCTTAGAATTCACATTAACAACCCTAGATATGATTTCTAATTAACATGCAGTCACTCAATCTTTTTAAATATTTTCTCTTGTTTAAATGAAAACCAAGATCTTAGCACAATTTGATTATTTGGAGTAGCGTTAACTGAGCCGTTGACCGATAGCATGTGCGCGTGTGCGTGGAGAGCATGCATGGCCCATTGACCTTTGACCATGCATGGCCGGCTATGACTTTAATTTCCTTAGTTTTTCCTATTTTTGGTTTATTTTATTTTTATTTGGTCACCAAATATTTGACCAAGTCAATAAAATTGTCTTCCTATTTAGGCATATTCTAGAATAGGAAGCATTAGATCTCCTAATTGTAACCAAACTAAATTAGGGTTTTGCGGGCTGGTTTGGACAAACTCTAGGGCTGGTTTTAGGGTTTGTGTGGCAGCTAGAAGGCCTATATTAAGGGCTAGCCGAACTTCTTTGAGAAGACATTATTTTGAGTGTAATAAAAATTGAGAGGTTCTCTTCTATTGTTCTTTTGAGGACTTGACCTTATCAAGGTTCCCTTGTGGTGGTTGATTCGATTTATCGAACAAGATAGCGAATTCTTTCGCTCATGGTGTCTATAACATTGGTTGGTTGACACGGGTTTGTTAACATGTCACGTTCATATCGGGGTTACCAATCACAAGTTCGATTGGAGGTCGAGGTTTATAATTCGTACCATCTGAGCCTTCGTAAAACGATCTTTCCGCGACAATTCACGTCACATGCGATGCCCACATATGAAATTTTCATTTTTGAAAGATGCTTTTGCATTTGAATAGTGGCTCGATATGAATTTTGTCTAAGTTTGAGTCATATTTAAAGGGCCCGTGAAGCTCGATCAGTGTGCCCATCGATGCATTCTAGTTAGCGTTGGCAGTAAATGTGCCTTGTAGCTATGACAGAATTGTGTCTCCCTTTCATCCAAGCTTCCATATCTTATTTATATCTAAATTTGCAAATTCTTTTCTGGCTTGACGTTGATGTTGTCTAGGTTTGGATCATATTTGGGGCGCATGCGAAGCTTGATTGCACCAAAGTTAGCCTTGGTGGCTAAAAGTGTTCCATAGCCGCTGCATAACTTTGCCGTGTCATTAACAATTTTTCTAATATTAGTTGTTTGATTCCTTCTCAAATGATTTTTGGGCATCATTTGAACCCATTAGTCTTTGATGTGCTCATTTTTTGTTAAATGCATGTGATTATGTTTGGTGCTTGATGATTGAATAAGTGATCGAGTGTTGCCTCACTAAAATTGCTTGATTGATTGAGAAGCAAGCCCGATGGCCTGCCTGCTTGTTTACTTTCAACTATGCATGTGATTTTTAGATGCATGATCTCGTAGGATACCTTTTGGGTCACAATTAGAACCTGTTTTAGGGACTTTTTAGCATTGGTTGCCATGCAAAAACACAAATGGTGACCAATAGCTATAAGTCATAAAATAAATGTATTGAGTAGGTGCCCTAGGTGGATCATCACATGAATCACAAAGACCAATCCCAAGACCAAACTTGATCAATTATGTATACTGCTTTAGTTTCTTTATTGTTCTTGTTTGTTTTGTGATTGTGATTGATTTTTTATGTTTGTAACGATAATTGTTTCTTTCTTCTTATAAGTACCTAGTCTTAGTATTAGACTAGGCTTACAATAGGTCCATGGAGGTGGTGGCCCCAAGACATGAAGACAATGAATAGTTGATGTCTGATCCGACCCTGTTTTTGTACTATTTGTTCCCCGATATATGTTTCGGGGTGTCTCGTGTTGTATAAATACCTAATGAGTTGTGGGTTTCTTTCTTTCGATTTACTTTTTGCTTAGGATTGTAAGTTAGATTTACTGCTTTCCTTAAACTATTTTTGGATGTTTACTTACCGCACTATCTTTAAATTTCAATTGATTGTTTTCCACTCTCTTTTGATAGATATAGAACAACATGAAATTGACCATCCACATATGGTCACCTAGTTAGTTTTATTGGCATGGAATTACTAAAAATAATTCTCCCAAATAACTCGTATTTTGAATGCATTAACAAAGTGACCACTATTATTTTTGGCAATCATCATTACACCGTTAGCAAGTCACACTAATGTTCTCAGAGATTCTGGAGATTAAAAAAAAATGAATTTGAAATAAAATTATGTTAGGAAAAGATCAAAAATGTCTTTTCCACCGAAAGAAAGAACATATAGACATATAGAAGAACAAAATTCATCCAACCATCCGAGAGCTAATTGGGTGATTGTACCTTTGTGCCCGTGTCCCTGATTTATAAAAAAAATGGAGAGCTGATTGAGGTAATAATTACTTGTTTCTCTTATTTTTCAATCGTGCATTGCATCATCTACATATCTAGAGCAAGTTTTTTTTTTTTTTTTTCAAAATCTAGAGCAAGGTTTAAATTGATAGAATTTGAAGTTGGTGGAGCACAGACACGATTTCAAAGTTCTCATCTTTTGAAGACGATACCACGGTCAATTATCAATCTTTCTACATATGTGTTCAAAGAAAACCAATCAACAATCCAAAGGCAAAGCTTATTCAATTTGAAGTCTTCTTCACGCTAAACCTTTTTAAAGGGGTGACTACATATATTAAACAATCAACCAAATCCTCCGCTTCCATCTGGAGAAGCCTCTGGAAGCACTCAAATTTTTCCAACCAGACCAGAATTACAACTTGGGCCAATAGCCGGCTGTATGCGTAGGAAAATGGGTGTAATTGATAAGTCAAAAGTCACCAACAGTGCGATTTATACTTAAACTTTCAACCCATCAATAACTAGAATTGGTCAACGTTCTCTCCAATTAGGACTTTTGCAAGTCAATAAATACCCTTTTTGAGCAATGTGTCGTGCCATATAGATCAATGTACAGTGAGCTATGTTCAAAATTATGGAAACTTATGGTGGTTGACAAATCACTAATCAATTTCAAGCAATAACTTGTAAAAATGTTTCAATAGTAGGTGATCAAAGGTTATTGAAAAGGATTAATCAGAAAAAAAAATGATGATTGAAAGGACTATATTGTAACTTTTCAAAAAGATCGAGAACTTGGACTGCATTTTCTAAATGGTTTGGAATTTCTAATGTAAATTTTTCGTTACTTAAGCAACGCCGTTTGAAATGCCTAAACAAAAGGAAAAAAAAAAAGACCGGAGGAGTAGAAGATAAGATAATCAATGTTATTTCATGTGTGAATTTACAGACGAATAATCAAATCAAAGATCAAAATATAAAGAAGATTAACAGGACAAGACTTGATGGGATGAAGGCTAGATGATTTTCGCATTATGATTTTTACGTTGAAGAAAGACTGCCTATATATAAATACATATTTACATAATGGAGCAATATTCATTTGCTAGGTTAATAATTAATTGCACTGAAAATAGTTGCACTACATCCTTTTCACCTTAAAGACCGGAGGACTCTTCTTAGTGGGTATTATATTTGAGAGAATTATTAAAATATACCAGTATTTTTTTTTTTTTTTTTTTTTTTGCAGAACCTAACATCATAATTTAGGGAGACTCTTCTTCTTCTTCTTCTTCTTCTTCTTCTTCTTCTTCTTCTAACAAGTTTGAACAAGTTTGAGTTCAAGTAAATGGTGCTAGTGCTCCAATATTTGTCAACCCATTTGATATGGGAAAATTATCAAATTAATCCTAAATTTCTTGCACAAATGGTGTCACACCCCGATTCTCGGGCACGCACACATCCTTCTACTTGGTCGATTTTAGAATGCGATATCCCAGGACTATATATCGCCGACCCTTTCTTTTTCAATAGCACATGCGAAAGTAGTTATAAATCTCCAAACAATAAATCGATGAGATCGAAAAGTAAGGCCAAATTTTTCATATTGAAATTCACAACCATGCTTTTATATAGAGCATAACTCAAAGTATTTCACAAACTATTCACGACTTTCTAAGTTCATTCTATTCACATATAAACACTGATCACAAAAGGGGATGGGATCTCAGTCCTCATCTAGGTCATATTCAGGATCATCTTGATCCTCTTTTGACTCATCTTCACTAAGCTCATTTCCTTCGAGCTCTTCATCTTTTTCTGGCTCATCGTCATCTTCTGGCTCCTCCTCCTCAAGCTCATCTACGGGCCTGAAATGTTGTCCCACAACCAGGATGAGACTATGTCTCAGTAAGTTCTACCCCACTAAGACTTGATTAGGAAACCAATACACCACATGATTGCCTAAGCATAGCACGAATCAGAAGACTTACCTTGGCATCAGTTCCAACCTGCAATTCAAGGTTATATACAAATGCTTCATATATCACATCGAATAGTAAATCAAATCACGACATCAGATCAATCTTTGATCAATCGACCTAGTCGATTACATGTCAATTAGACCTCTTCTAAGTCATTCACATCCCACTGTATAACCTCCAATAATACACTTAGTCACAGAGCTCCATTAATGCTCTCGGGCATCGTTTTCGCCAAGGTGACGTAAGTAACAGATAGTCTACATGCGTTTTTTAAGGCGCCGTTTTCGCCAATGATATTCCTCATCACCGAACCACGCATGTCATAGGTCACAGATCACAGACAGTCTACGTGCGTTCTTTAAGGCGCCGTTTTTGCACAGTGATATCCTTAATTACGGAACCATGCCTGTCATAGGTCACAAACAGTCTACGTGCGTTCTTTAAGGCGCTGTTTTTGCATAATGATATCCTTAATCACTGAATCACGCCTATCTATACCTCGTATCTGATTGGTCTTAGTCAAGAGTATTCCCAGTTAAATCTCATGATTCTCTCCACTTTAAAACTCATCAAAGCATTATTAATGCTAAATAACCATACTCGGCCATCTACCGATCAATCATTCAATTCCACTCAATTTCAATCAATTTAGGATAAATTCCTAACATACCACCTTTAACTCAATTCCACGCAACGTAGAGTTCAAATAAATAAATGGATTGCACCATGACGATCAGCACGAAATTTCGGTCGTCGACTATCCTTGCCTGATTTCTGAAAAATAAATAATTATTTAATTAATTTAGAAAATTAATAAATAAATATCAAAATCCAATTTAGGCCCGTAATGCCTAATTGAAGCCCGATAAGGGTTGGGAAAAATCCCAAGATGCATTCAATAAATAGTATAGGCAATTCTCTAGCTAAGTACGCTAACCATCTAACTAATATGCAATGCAATTAACTAATAATCACTAACCCATTCTAATCTAACCACCTACTTGCACTTAATTAAATCTAATCAACCCTTAAGCATAATTAGTCTACTAAGCAAGGATTAGTGAGATTACTTACTTGCACAAAGCGAAGAGCGGGACACTGCGACGACGACGTGATGGCGGCCGAATTCCAAAATTTTGGTGGCGACGACGAACTCTCAAGCCGAGCCTAAAACGGGCCCAACGAATCTCTACCCAACTGGACCCAAGTTGGGTTGGGCCTGCTGAAGATGGGCTTTCAAGAAGGGCTGAACACTGGGCTTGGGCTGCTGCAAACTGGGCTTGAAGATGCCGAACTATGGGCTGCTTGATGGGCTCATGGACTTGCTGGACTGATGGGCTCGGGCTTGACTGCTGCAAATCTTCGTGGGCTTCCAATGGCCCACTGCTGGGCCGAACTTCACTGCAGCGAATTGCGTCGAGGAAGAGAAGCAGCTTCGGACGTGGGTGGCAGCGGCAGCGAGAGTCAACACGGCTGGGGAAACGTTTCTTTGGTTGACCGAGCTTGGAGAAGCTCGGACGTGGCAGCGGTTGAAGAACTCGGTGGAGGCGTGGACTTCTTCGAGCGGTGCTGCTGGCAATTCGGCGGAGCAGGGGCAGCTAGATGGAGTTCGGTGGATGCTGGGCAGTCAGCGAAATCAACGCTGGTGGAGGGGCGCTGTTTTGTTGACCGGCCAAGGTGCAGACGCAGCCAAGTGGCAGCGTGGAGGGGGAATCGAAGTTGACGCTGGGGATGGGTTGCGAGGGAGAAAAATGAAAGCAGGCTGGTGGCTTCAAACTTTGCTGGCAGCTGCTTCGGTGATCTTCAGCGGTGGACAACGCACGAAGGAACGAAGATGCTGGTGTCTTCGGTGGACGCGTGAATGAGGGGCAGTCGCTGGGTTTCTTCAAAGATCAAAATAGAAGCAGAATGGAGGATGGAGGTGGACGGTGGAGTGAAGGTGAGGGAGAGAAGAGATAGAGATGAGGAGGGATGGAGGGCCCTGGTCCAATTTTTCCACAACAAATATCCCCCAAAATCCTTCTTGACCAAGTAAAATCCCTTGGCCTCCATTGAGCCACACCAACACTTCTCACAACCCCTCAAAATGGTGCATTTTGGCTAGGCATGAGGGGGGTTACGAAATTGACATCATCTCCTCTCAATTGGACACTTGAATCATCTCAAATCATCCTCATTTGGCTTCTAAAATTTCAATTGGTCATCCATCGATTACCCCGGCATTTTCCTCACCCATGAATCCATCATGCTTCTCAATTTTGCAACCAAAAACCATCTTCGGCATTTTTTTGCACAAAAACGATCCGGCGACGACTTTTTCCCAAAAAGTGTTGGTTGTCAGAAAAATCTTCTGAGACTGAGTCGTGGGTCCTAGAATTTATTGTGAAATGACATAACCTTCAATTTCTGAAATCAGACTTGAATCGGTAGTTAATATTCATTTGGCGTGTTTTTAGCATGACCTAGACTGCCGGATAGTTTTCAAAACCTTTTTAAAGCAAATGACCCGTGGTCGATTTTCTTCGAATCACAATGAACCCACTCGACTCAATGGCGACTCTCGATTGTCGTGAAAATCTCGAGGATTCAATTACGGACACAGGGTACCAAAACGACAGTAAAATCAGATTAGTATCGATCGACGAGAATTTTCCAATTTAGTGGAGTCACCCACGATCGGCCACACATCTCAGTCGAACGAACCTATTTCTGATTTCAAATCAATTTTTAATTGTGCCGTAATGGCCTCTAAAGATAAGCACGGTCGAGACGCCGATTACTGATTGAATTTTCAAGTCTATTGCCTTAAAATTTCTTAATGGCTTACCCTGACAGTCTAGTTATCTTGAGAGTGATCGGCTCTGAGAATAGCCCTATGAATGCGTCAATGAAATGCTCAATAAATTCAGTAGAAAACAGGTTGAAAAAATTCAGGATGTCACAAATGATGAGTCTCTACTAAATTTTCAATTTATCAATACTAAATATTTATGTGAAATTTTAATGTAATTTTTTTCACTTGGAATTGTTGACGTGATAATCAAGTCATCGCTGATCGACAATCTGACATTAATAAATCTACTCAAAATGACATCATAATGAATAATTTTAAGAACCTCTGAATTTTTCTCTCTTTTTTCCCTCTTCCTTTCCTCTATTTATCGCATAACTGTTCATCTTCTTCTTTTCGGGCAACAAATCTGACATGGGAGTGTTGTACATCATCCCCATCGCCATCTTTTCCCTGTATATACATTCTTATCCTAATCAATCGAGTATTTCCTGCAGTATTTTACACAAAGGTTTAGAATTATATTAGTAAAATTAGATGGAGGGTGATTAAATTGGCATTTGTACACTATGACAAAAACGTCATGGTAGAGTCACAATTTGAGTAAGCGAGCATCTCTACATGGCCCATCGAAAAGGCAACCTGGACACATCCCGTTTCAATGAAAAGGAAAACAAACCGAGAAAGTATATTCTATTGTATCATCCGAGTAAATAAGACACCATGGCCTAGCTATGGTAATTTATTATATTTGTACATACACCGGTGCGCACACCCACACGCTCTTTCTCATTCGTTACAAGCTAAGTAAAAAAAAAAAGGGAGAGACAAAAGAAGTATAATTTGATTTGCACCATCCCTTAAAATTTCATTTCTGAATAATCAATGGCTTGCTGATAGTCAAGGGCCAGGACAAGCAAGCTTGAGTGCGTGCGGATAATTCTTGTGCCACAAAACGCATGGTGGGTCGGGAATTGGGACTCGTCCGCGTGCACGCCAGCGCCATTGTGATGATGAATACCACTTCCTTGGCTAGTTGACCGGTCGGAGGAGAAAGACGCGGGTCAAGCACATCCCCCGGTAGCAGATTTGGGTCTTCCAGTGAATTCGATGTTTGTGTCCTCTGTAGGGAAAAGAGAAGATCCCCCGGATGCTTCCCCATCATGATTTCTAGCGCCACTATTCCAAAGCTATATACATCGCATTTGTCCGTCACCTGCATCGTAACTGCGAACTCTATTTTTCAAGAAGAAGAAAGAATCAATGTTATGATCACGAGCAGAATACAAATTCCAAATTTTTATGGTACTCTGACACAAATCAATTTTCAAAACCTATACTTGCTCTTGTTAGAAGTCTTGTTAGAATTATTCGACAAATGCAAATTTGAGATGTTATTAGAGATATTTGATCAGTCCCTATAGTATGTACAAGCGAAATGTATGGTTGGATTTGATCATGAAGCTTACCAGGAGCCATGTAGCCATAAGACCCAACCACTGTGGTCCAATTTGACGAGTCAGGATTCAAGAGTTTTGCTGTCCCAAAATCCGAAAGTAGAGGCTCGAAGTCCCACTTGAGCAAGATGTTTTTCGAGGTTATGTCCCGATGGACGATGGGCAGGGAACAATCATGATGCAAGTAGGCAATCGCGTGAGCTACGCCTCGAACAATCTTCACCCTTATACCCCAGTCTAGTTCAGCTCCACCTTTTTCTCCATACAAGACCTTTGCCAAACTGCCTCGCTCCACAAACTCGTAGACCAAGTAATTGCAACCGCTCTTGGAACAGAACCCATGGAGCTTGATCACATTGCGGTGCCGGACCTCAGTCAAAATGCAGATCTCCTTCTTGAAACTCTGGTAGATGACCGCGGGGACATCACTGGATTCTGATACTTTCAGTTTTTTGACGGCGATGATGTGGCCATGGGCCAGTTCGGCCTTGTAAACGCTTCCAAACCCGCCCTTTCCAATGCAATACCTTTCGCTGAAGTCGTCAGTAGCCTTGGCGATGTCATTGAATGTGAACTTCCCTTCCCTTTCCCATATGATCGACTCACTATTAATCTCTTCATCGAGTTCCTTGTTTCGCCGCTGAAGTGCCAGAATCACAGCAATGAAAGACACCAGAAGTAAGCAGCAGATACCCACAATCACACCGTTAAGAACCTTTTTCCTATTTTTGGTCGATTTACTGCTCGTCCCACAAGGAGATAATCCTGTAACGTTTCCACACAAGCCCGGATTCCTGATAAAAGCACTTCCCGGTGCTTGTTGGAAGATGCGACCACTAGGAACCGCACCTGTCAGCTTGTTGTACGATAAGTCTATGGAGGTTAAACTCACCAAGCTGGTGAGAGCAACTGGGATTGTACCCGAGAAGTTGTTATGCGAAAGATTGAGATTTTCCAGCTTCGTAAGCTTTCCTAAATTGGACGGAATTGATCCTGCTAGTGAATTGTGGCTCAGGTCTAGGAAAATTTGTAGCACGAACAAGTTCTTGAGCTCCGGCGATATGAAACCTGACAGATTATTGTTGCTCAAGTTCAAACTTTGTAAATTTCTGCGATCTGCTAGCTCGTCCGGTATGCTTCCGCTCATTGTATTGTTTGACAAATCAAGATAATTTAGCTTCAACAATTTTCCCAATGAGATGGGAATATCTCCGGCCAAACAGTTGTTGCTCAAGTTCAGGCTCAACAACTCCCCCAAATTTCCCATCTCGTTGGGAATTTTCCCGGTCAAGTCATTGTCGTGCAACGTCAGGATGCGCATCTGAGAAAATTTCCCAAGCTCCGGTGGGATGTGGCCAGCAATTTTGTTGCCATCTATCTGCAAATTCATGAGATTTTTACACTCTCCCCATTCTGCTGAGAGATTCCCAACAAATCGGTTGCTGTAGAGGCTTATAAAGATCAGATTCGGATGAACTCCGAACGCATTAGTGATATTTGCAGTGAACTGATTGTTGTCCAGACGAACTCTCCTTAGCCCCGAACAATTCCTCAAGCAGTTGGGAAGTGGCCCAGTGAAGTTATTCCCATTGACCGTGAATAAATGAGTAGCAAAGCCGCTGCATAATTCTGGCGGCAGTTCTCCGGTGAAGCTGTTGTGCAAAAAGACAACGGACCTCAGGGAAGGGCTGTACTTGCCCAAATCCCATGGCACTCCTCCCGAGAAATTGTTTGTGAACAAAGAGATTATTTGCAAGTTAGCAAGGCGAGAGATGGTCTTGGGGACCTCTCCATAGAACTGGTTCGTGTTGAGGTCGAGAGTGGTCAACCGTGTAAGATTCCCAACCTCTGACGGAATAGTCCCAGTCAGGTTGTTGGAGAAAAGCTGGAGGATTTGCAGGTTGCTGAGGTTCCACAATGTCGTAGGGATTTGGCCGGAGAGACTGTTCTTTGATAGGTCTAACTCGAGCAGATTCTCGAGGCTCCCGATCCCAGCAGGGATTGAGCCAGAGAGCAAATTGCGGTACAAGTAGAGGTAACTTAGCTTGGTCAGGCTTCCAATTTCCGATGGAATTTCCCCGGAGAGAGAATTGTTCTGGAGCTGCAAAGAAATGAGTTCCGTCCAATTCGTGAAGAAGTAAGGCGATAACTCACCTGACAGGTGATTATCCGAAGCTCCAAATTCTGACAATCTGACTAGATTGGAGAGAGAGAGAGGCAGCTCCCCAGATATCGAATTCATGGCAAGGGCTAAGAAGGTGAGGCTTGAACAAAGACCAAGCTCGGAAGGGATCGAAGAGTTCAAGAGGTTTAGGTGGAAATCCAGCTTTTCAAGCTGCCTCAATTGACCAGTGGAGCTAGGAATTGCCCCTTCAAAAGAATTGTTGTACATCTCTATCATCTGAAGCTCAGACAGCAATCATATGTCTCCAGGAATAAGACCACTAAACAGATTGTTACCAATCCGGATCTCCTTCAACCGGAAAAGTGTTGATATGATTGAGATTGGCCCCCGGAGAGAATTAGCCGTGAGGTTGAGGTATTCAAGGTTCACCAGGTTGGCATACACAGCCTCTGGAATTTCGCCAGTCAAACGTGTTTTGCGAAAGGTCCAGGTATGTCAGGTTCTGGCAATCGGCCATGTAGCCTGGGAATTTGCCATCGAGCAAATTGAAGAAGAGGCTCAGGTAAGTCACCGATGGGATGGCAGAGAATTTCGACTAGTCAGGAGATTCCAAGTAGTTTGATCCAAGATCCAAGTGCCGCACCTTCCCAAGATTGCTGATCTGGTAAGGAATAGAACCATTGAGACTGTTGCTCAAAAGGCTCAAGTATTGAATCTCTTGCAATTGGCCTATCTTGGGCGGTATGCCACCCTCGAAGAGATTGTGACATTCTGAAATTCGACCCCGTTTCGATAAAGTGAAATGGGCATTTCGTTGATGTGCCTATGGCCCTTTTCCTCTGAGCTAATCACTCATGAGTTAACTAACCTATTGGGTAAAGCCGTTAAGGGATGTATCAGCTGTAAAATCCCTAAAAGCTACCTAATTGGTTGGATTGGGCTAAAATCACGTCTGATCGATTTTTAACCACGAAATTGAACTCGATTTCGGGAATCGAATATTTGAGTGTGTCACAATTCATTTTTTGGACCTCGTCTCATCGTCCGTCAAATTATTGACGAGTCCGAAATTTCAGGAAGGAAATTATCGGAGGAAAAATCGAAGACCAAAAGAAAATATAAAGGGAAAAAGAAAAGAAAAAGAAAATAAGACTATGGTATTATTTTAGTCTATTTCTTTTCTCTCCCTCTCTCTTCCTTTTCTCCCTTTTTTCTCTCTCTCCTCTCTCCTTCCCTCTTTTCCCTCGTACGAATTCCCCCTCCCCACTGACTCACTTTTCTCTCTCTCTTTCTCTCTTTCTTTTTGACTAGTCAAAGCTTATCTCCTTCTCTCTCTTATCTTCTTCTCTCTCCTCTCTCTTCTCCCTCGTGACCGAACCAACTTCTTCTTCTCCTTCTTTCTTCGCGTGCGAACCAGCAAACCGGAGCAGAAGCAGCAGCTCGCCGCGGCAGCCGTTGCCGCCTGTTCCGCCGTCCCGCGCCCGCGCTCGCGTGTCCGCCGCTCACCGCGCGCTCCGCCAGCCCTCGTTTCCTCGCGCCCAATCCTCCCCCGTGCATCTCCCGCCCCTGTTCCGCCTCGTCCAGCCACCGTGAGTGGCCGAGCAAGCCGTCGGAGCCGCCGTCCAGCCTTGCCGGACCGCCGCCTACCTTCCCGACCCTTCTCCGCCCCTAACCATCTCTGTTTTCCCCTGTTTCGCAGCCGAACCAGCAACCCACCGTGTGGGTTTCCAGCCGGTTCGTGGGCTGTTTGGGGCCGGTTTCTGGGCCCCGAACCCGAGCCGTGCTTTGGAGTTTGTTGTTCCTTGCGTCGCCCCCGTCGGATTGATCCGATTTGCACGCGATTCCGGTGAGTAATCTCACTAATCCCGGATTAGTTCGCTAATTATGCTTAAGGTTGGTTTAGTTTTAATTAATTATGTTTAGGTTGTTAGATTAGAATAAATTAGCAATTATTAGTCAATTGTGATGTGATTTAGATAAATTGATTGCGTAATTAGCAAGTAGACGTGGTCTACTAATATTGGAAGTGCCTCGGGATTTTTCCCGACCCTTAGTGGGCTTCAATTAGGCTTTCCGGGCCTAAGTGAAATTTTTAGTATTTAAATATTAATTTTCGGAATTAAATTAAATAATTACTTATTTTCTGAAAACTCAACCGAGATGATTCGGAATCGTAATTTTATGCTGGTGATCGTGGTGAAGTCCGTTTATTTAAATGGGCTTTATTTTGAGCTAAATTGGATTTATTGTAATTAATTATTAATTTTCGAAATTAATTAATTAATTACTTATTTTTCGGAAATTAAGATTTTGATGGCCGACGACCGAAATTTCGTGATGATCGTCGTGGTGAAGTCCGTTTATTTAATGGAGCTTTATTTTGTGTTGAATTGAATTATTTGCGAATGATGGGAATTATTCTTTAATTGGAAAATCATTGGTTATTAATTGAAAAATAACCGGGCATCGGTTGATAGTGCCAAAACTATTTGAGCGGACTATAGAAAATGTGGGAGTTATGGAAAGGAAAATATTGGATTTTTGGCTAAGGCCAGCCGTGTGCCCACACACAATATTTTATCGAGTATTTTTAATACAAAGAAATGAGGCCAAGACATTACTTTAATTGAGGAAGTTAAGGGCGAGGCACAATGTCATTGGGCCGTGAGGGATTAATCGTGTGTTGGCTTATAGTTGAAGGAAGATAATTATTGGAAGTTGATGTGATGTGATGTGTTGTGTTGAGGGAAACCAATGGATTATGAGCAGGTAAAGGACTAAGTACTACACAAGTAGAAGACTTTGTGTGAGTTACCTCTAGCGCCTTGTACCGTTGCTTATTGTGGCTGAGGGCTAAGTGTTACATGGCGACCTGAGTCGCATGGGAATTACCTCTAGTGCCTTGCAGCATTGTTATGCATAGTGAAGGGCTAAGTGCTACACGATGGAAGATCTCGTGTGAGTCACCTCTAGCGCCTTACCCTATTGCATTTTGTAGTGAAGGACTAAGTACTACACGATAGCAAGATCTCGTGTGAGTTACCTCTAGCGCCTTATACTATTGCTTTTGTAGTGAAGGACTAAGTACTACACGATAGCGAGACTTCGTGTGAGTTACCTCTAGCGCCTTATGCTATTGCGTTTTGTAGTGAAGGACTAAGTACTACACGATAGCGAGACTTCGTGTGAGTTACCGCTAGCGCCTTATACTATTGTTATTTGTGGTCAAGGACTAAGTACCGCACGATAACGAGACTTTGTGTTGGGGTCACCTCTAGCGCCTTGAGCCTATATTTGAGTGGGAATGTTGAATTGGAATGTTGAGATTAATTATCGAGTATAGATGGAATCATCGATATGATTTGATCCATTTGTCATGGATTGATTGATTGAACTGAATTGGCCGGGGAATGGTCATCGTTGACATGTAATCGACTAGGTCGATTGATCTTTGCTTTGATATGATATTGTGAAATGATTAATTGAATGGAATTGATAGTGAGTGGTTTTGTTGGTGTGTGATCGACTGGGTCGATTGATCGAAATGTCGATCTGTGATGTGATTGCTTGGGTGCCTATTGAACTGTGCTAATATGCAGGTGGAATATGAGGCCAAGTTAAGTCCTTTGCCCTGTGCGTGTTTAGGCAGCCTATAGTATAATGGTTTACTAATCGGGCTTAGAGGGGTAGAACTCGCTGAGACGTAGTCTTATCCCAGTTTGGGGAAAACATTTCAGGACCCCGATGAGGAGCTGATGAGGAGGAGTCTGAGAAGGAGAACTCGGAGGTGAAACTTGAGGAGAAGGATTTTTGGAAGAAGAAGATAATCCCGAGAGGGGCCTTGAGTACGACCCAGATGGATTGAGATTCTATCTTCTTTTGAGATCTCCATTTTGATGTGAATAGAGATAGAATAAAAAGTTGTGAAGTGCTCTGGTTTGTGTTTTGTATAAAAGTTTGGTTATAAGTTTCAATATGAAAAATTATGGCCATGCTTTTCTATCCCATCGTTTTATTGTCTGCGGATTTTAACTGCTTCTGCATGTGCTTAATAAATAAAAAGGGTCGGCGATACATAGTCCTGGGATATCGCATTATATAATCGACCAAAAGAGAAGGATGTGTGCGTGCCCGAGGATCGGGGCGTGACATCCCCTTTTTGTGGTATCAGAGCGAAGTTCAAGATTGGAGTGATAAGGAGCGTTGACCATGGGATAGTTAGTAGGAAATGCCTTTAAATTCATGATGGTGCATGTCTGTGTTAGCTGAATGCTAGAATTGTTTCTTATGTGTGGATCGCTTACCTTCTAATCCAGTGTGGGTTCGGAAGACGGGTTGCAGTGTAAAGACTGAACCATGAGCGAGCAGGAGCTGAGAACTCCTAGTAAGTGGACAATGTCTTTTGTGACTCGGGATAAAGCACTGACAAAGGTCAGTACCTGAGGTGGTTGTGGTAGAGTGTCGGCTTTGGCCAGCTCGAGCGTAAGAGTACCACTGCAGGTTGGTACTAGTGTAGCAGCGTCGAATGATCCCAAGTTCGATAGGATCGTCTTGATGCTAGTGTTCCTTGGGAATTGGATGAGCCAGGAGGCTTAGGATCGAACCGCCATCAATGTTGCAACCGCTTTTGTTGCCACACCTGCTGAGGTCCAGTGTGGAGATGTGATCCAGGAGCGAGTCATTGCATTCGAGCCGAAGTATAGATCCAGTTCAGGCAGAAATGGAAATCGGTCAGGGAAAAGACTGAGATCGAGAGAAAAGTATTCTATTCCACTCACGAGGAAGGGTGGGGTAGTCAAGTCATCACCAAGTCAAATAGATCAGGGTGTTTCCAGACGCAATAATGGAGATCAGTCTTATGTCCTTCCTAGGACGCAAAATTGTTTGGAATATAGCCAATAGGGATATCTGGTGGGGAGTGGTCCTAGCAGACTGATGGTGCAACCAGAAAGAGTGTGTGCTGTCACTTAGCAGGAGATAGAAGACGCACCAAATAGGTGTCGGAATTGTAGAAGGAAGTATGGATAAATCCAGTGTCTGAGTACGACTAGAACCTGTGTGATGATGACTAGCATGGCCATCAGGTGAAGGATTGTCAGTAGAAGTCCAAGGTAGCATAGGCATCGCTACTGTAGCCAGAACGCCATTAGGATGGCGAAAGGAATGAGAGCGGAATTAATCTTGCACCGATCAGAGAAAGAATGTGTTGGAAGTGATTTTATCAGAGCAACGCAGCAGAGCTTTGTGCTGAGTTGGTAGAACTTAAATTGTTGAAGTAAAAGTGAAAGAGAGGGGAATCACTAGCAATAGATGTGTTTGACTAGTTGCTGAGGCGTGAGTTTGACGCCACATGAATAGTGCAAGTTCATGGAGCATCTTGTGATAATGAATCATGGTCATTACGAGTTTACAGTGATGTCGTTCGGATTGACGAATGCTCCAGCTACTTTCATGGATATGAGGAACAGAGTGTTCAGGGAATATTTGGATCAGTTTGTGCTCGTGTTCCTTGATGACATCTTGATCTATTCAAGAAGTGATGAAGAGCATGAGAATCATCTGAGAGTAGTACTCCAGACCTGAAGAACTCATCAGCTATATGCTAAGTTTAGCAAATGCGAGTTTTGGCTGACTCGTGTTGCATTCTTAGGTCATGTGATTTCCGAAGAAGGAATCTCCGTCGACCCGAGCAAGATAGAAGCCGTGATCAAGTGGCCGAGATCGACATCAGTAACAGAGATCAGAAGTTTTCTAGGGTTAGCAAGTTATTACAGACGGTTTGTGGAAGGGTTCTCATCGTTAGCGTCGCCTTTGACAAAGCTCCTGAAGAAGGAAGAGAAATTCGTATGATCAGATAAGTGCGAGCGTAGTTTCCAAGAGCTTAAGGAAAATCTGACTACCGCACCTGTGCTGACAATTCCATCTGGTCCTAGAGGATTTGAGATCTATAGTGATGCGTCATTCAGTGAATTGGGTTGCGTGCTGATGCAACATGGCAGAGTTGTTGCATACGCTTTCCACCAGCTGAGACCTCATGAATTGAATTATCCGACGCATGACTTAGAACTTGCAGCCATCATATCTGCGTTGAAGATTTGGAGGCACTACTTGTGCGGAGAAAAGTTTCAGATCTTCACGGACCATCAGAGTCTCAAGTATCTGTTCTCTCAAAAGGAATTGAACATGAGACAGCGTAGATGGATGGAATTGCTGAAAGACTACGATTGTGATATTCTATATTACCCGGGAAAAGCGAATAAGGTCGTTGATGCTTTGAGTCGAAAGTCTTCAGTGGCTCATATATTGATTAAGGAGTGGAATTTAATCGAAAAAGTGCGAGATTCGGAATTCAAATTTGAGGTAGGCCACCTCTCAAGTCTTATGGCCATCCTCAGAATTGAGCCGGATGTTCAAGTTAGAATCAAGCAACTTCAACCGATAGATCCAGACTTACAGAGAATTCTTCAAGAGAATACTGATAAAAGAAAGGCTAATTTTCAAGTTGCTGATGACGGGACTCTAAGTTTCCAAGGACGTTTGGTTGTACCTGACGATGTTGAGCTTAGAGAAGAAATTTTATCTGAAGCACATCATAGTAGTTACAGCATTCATCCTGGAAGCACTAAAATGTGTCAGAATCTGTGTCAACACTACTAGTGGTCAGGTATGAAGGCGGTCATTGCCAAGCATGTGGCCAAGTGTTTGACTTGTCAGCAAGTAAAAGCCCAGCATTGCAAGCCGGGAGGATCTCTACAACCTCTCGCAATCACAGAGTGGAAATGGGAGCACATCACGATGGACTTCGTGACTGGACTACCAAGGAGTCAGAGGGGTAATGATTCGATTTGGGTAGTGGTCGATAGGCTGACAAAGTCGGCTCACTTTATTGCAGTTCGAAAGGACCTCAGTCTTGATAGGCACGCAGACCTGTATGTGCGTCAAGTGGTTCGTATGCATGGAGTGCCGGTTACGATAACATCTGATAGAGACCCGAAGTTTACTACTGCTTTTTGGAAGAGCTTGCAGAGTGCTTTAGGTACAAAGCTTCAGTACAGTACGACGTATCATCCTCAGACAGATGGCCAGTTTGAAACGACAATTCAGACTCTTGAAGACATGCTGAGAGCGTGCGTAGTAGACTTCAAAGGAAGTTAGGAAGATCAGCTTCATCTGGTGGAATTTGCTTACAACATCAGTTACTAGCAGAGTATCAAGATGGCTCATTTTGAAGTGTTGTATGGCAGAGCGTGCAGAACTCCAGTATGTTGGGATGAAGTCGGGGAAAGGAAAATCACAGGCTCAGAGTTGATTCAGCAATCAGTAGATGCCGTGGCCGTGATCAGAGGCAGATTAAAGACCGCGCAGAGCAGATAGAAAAGTTATGCAGATAAGCGTCGAAGGTCTTTGGAATTCCAAGTTGGTGATCACGTTTTTCTGAAAGTGTCACCAATGAGGGGAACTTCACGCTTTGGTAAGAAAGGCAAGCTGAGTCCAAAGTACGTAGGTTCGTTTGAGATTCTTGAAAGAATCGGAAACCTAGCGTATCGTCTTGCGTTGCCGTCAAGATTGGCGCAAGTGCATGATGTCGTTCATGTGTCGATGTTAAGGAAGTACGAGCCTGACCCGACCTACGTGCTCAATTTCGAGGAATTGGACGTGGATGACTGTGTGTCATACGTTGAAAGCCCAGTTTAGATTGTCAATCGTAAGAGCAAGTTCTGCGTACAAAGACCATTCCGTTGGTCAAAGTGGTCTGGCAACACCACGGTACTGAAGGAGCGACTTGGGAGACGGAAGAGTCGATGAGACAGTGGTACCCCCGCCTTTTTGAACAAAGTGTAATGGTTTAAATTTCAAGGACAAAATTTTTGTAAGAGGGAAAGAGTTGTGACATCCTGAAATTCGACCCCGTTTCGATAAAGTGAAATGGGCATTTCGTCGACGTGTCTATGGCCTTTTTTCTCTAAGCTGATCACTCATGAGTTAACTAACTTATTGGGTAAAGCCGTTAAGGGATGTATCAGCTGTAAAATCCCTAAAAGCTACCTAATTGGTTGGATTGGGCTAAAACCATGTCTGATCGATTTTTAACCACGAAATTGACCTCGATTTCGGAAATCGAATATTCGAGCGTGTCACAATTCATTTTTTGGACCTCATCTCATCGTCCGTCAAATTATTGACGAGTCCGAAATTTCAGGAAAGAAATTATCCGAGGAAAAATTGAAGACCAAAAGAAAATATAAAGGGAAAAAGAAAAGAAAAAGAAAATAAGACTATGGTATTATTTTAGTCTATTTCTTTTCTCTCCCTCTCTTCCTTTTCTCCCTTTTTTTCTCTCTCTCCTCTCTCCTTCCCCTCTTTCTCTCGTGCGAATTCCCCCTCCCCACTGACTCACTTTTCTCTCTCTTTCTCTCTTTCTTTTTGACTAGTCAAAGCTTATCTCCTTCTCTCTCTTATCTTCTTCTCTCTCCTCTCTCTTCTCCCTCGTGACCGAACCAGCTTCTTCTTCTCCTTCTTTCTTCGCGTGCGAACCAGCAAACCGGAGCAGAAGCAGCAGCTCGCCGCGGCAGCCGTCGCCGCCCGTTCCGCCGTCCCGTGCCCGCGCCCGCTTGTCCGCCGCTCACCGCGCGATCCGCCAGCCCTCGTTTCCTCGCGACCAATCCTCCCCCGTGCATCTCCCGCCCCTGTTCCGCCTCGTCCAGCCACCGTGAGTGGCCGAGCAAGCCGCCAAAGCCGCCGTGCAGCCTTACCGGACCGCCGCCTACCTTCCCGACCCTTCTCCGCCCCTAACCATCTCTGTTTTCCCCTGTTTCGCAGCCGAACCAGCAACCCACCGTGTGGGTTTCCAGCCGGTTCGTGGGCTGTTTTGGGCCGTTTCCGGGCCCCGAACCTGAGCCGTGCTTTGGAGTTTGTTGTTCCTTGCGTCGCCCCCGTCGGAGTGATCCGATTTGCACGCGATTCCGGTGAGTAATCTCACTAATCCCGGATTAGTTGGCTAATTATGCTTAAGGTTGGTTTAGTTTTAATTAATTATGTTTAGGTTGTTATATTAGAATAAATTAGCAATTATTAGTCAATTGTGATGCGATTTAGATAAATTGATTGCGTAATTAGCAAGTAGACGTGGTCTACTAATTATTGGAAGTGCCTCGGATTTTTCCCAACCCTTAGTGGGCTTCAATTAGGCTTTTCGGGCCTAAGTGGAATTTTTAGTATTTAAATATTAATTTTCGGAATTAAATTAAATAATTATTTATTTTCTGAAAACTCAACTGAGATGATCCGGAATCGGAATTTTTGCTGGTGATCGTGGTGAAGTCGCGTTTATTTAAATGGGCTTTATTTTGAGCTAAATTGGATTTATTGTAATTAATTATTAATTTTCGAAATTAATTAATTAATTACTTATTTTTCGGAAATTAAGATTTTGATGGCCGACGACCGAAATTTCGTGATGATCGTCGTGGTGAAGTCCGTTTATTTAATGGAGCTTTATTTTGTGTTGAATTGAATTATTTGCGAATGATGGGAATTATTCTTTAATTGGAAAATCATTTGTTATTAATTGAAAAATAACCGGGCATCGGTTGATAGTGCCAAAACTATTTGAGCGGACTATAGAAAATGTGGGAGTTATGGAAAGGAAAATATTGGATTTTTGGCTAAGGCCAGCCGTGTGCCCACGCACGATATTTTATCGAGTATTTTTAATACAAAGAAATGAGGCCAAGACATTACTTTAATTGAGGAAGTTAAGGGCGAGGCACAATGTCATTGGGCCGTGAGGGATTAATCGTGTGTTGGCTTATAGTTGAAGGAAGATAATTATTGGAAGTTGATGTGATGTGATGTGTTGTGTTGAGGGAAACCAATGGATTATGAGCAGGTAAAGGACTAAGTACTATACAAGTAGAAGACTTCGTGTGAGTTACCTCTAGCGCCTTGTACCGTTGCTTATTGTGGCTGAGGGCTAAGTGTTACATGGCGACCTGAGTCGCATGGAAATTACCTCTAGTGCCTTGCAGCATTGTTATGCATAGTGAAGGGCTAAGTGCTACACGATGGAAGATCTCGTGTGAGTCACCTCTAGCGCCTTACCCTATTGCATTTTGTAGTGAAGGACTAAGTACTACACGATAGCAAGATCTCGTGTGAGTTACCTCTAGCGCCTTATACTATTGCTTTTGTAGTGAAGGACTAAGTACTACACGATAGCGAGACTTCGTGTGAGTTACCTCTAGCGCCTTATGCTATTGCGTTTTGTAGTGAAGGACTAAGTACTACACGATAGCGAGACTTCGTGTGAGTTACCGCTAGCGCCTTATACTATTGTTATTTGTGATCAAGGACTAAGTACCGCACGATAACGAGACTTTGTGTTGGGGTCACCTCTAGCGCCTTGAGCCTATATTTGAGTGGGAATGTTGAATTGGAATGTTGAGATTAATTATCGAGTATAGATGGAATCATCGATATGATTTGATCCGTTTGTCATGGATTGATTGATTGAACTGAATTGGCCGAGGAATGGTCATCGTTGACATGTAATCGACTAGGTCGATTGATCTTTGCTTTGATATGATATTGTGAAATGATTAATTGAATGGAATTGACCGTGAGTGGTTTTGTTGGTGTGTGATCGACTGGGTCGATTGATCGAAATGTCGATCTATGATGTGATTGCTTGGGTGCCTATTGAACTGTGCTAATATGCAGGTGGAATATGAGACCAAGGTAAGTCCTCTGCCCTGTGCGTGTTTAGGCAACCTATAGTATAATGGTTTACTAACCGGGCTTAGTGGGGTAGAACTCGCTGAGACGTAGTCTCATCCTAGTTTGGGGAAAACATTTCAGGACCTCGATGAGGAGCTGATGAGGAGGAGTCTGAGAAGGAGAACTCGAAGGTGAAACTTGAGGAGAAGGATTTTTGGAAGAAGAAGATAATCCCGAGAGGGGCCTTGAGTACGGCCCAGATGGATTGAGATTCTATCTTCTTTTGAGATCTCCATTTTGATGTGAATAGAGATAGAGTAAAAAGTTGTGAAGTGCTCTGGTTTGTGTTTTGTATAAAAGTTTGGTTATAAGTTTCAATATGAAAAATTATGGCCCTGCTTTTCTATCCCATCATTTTATTATCTAGGGATTTTAACTGCTTCCGTATGTGCTTAATAAATAAAAAGGGTCGGCGATACATAGTCCTGGGATATCGCATTATATAATCGACCAAAAGAGAAGGATGTATGCGTGCCCGAGGATCGGGGCGTGATAGAGATTGCTACCCAGGTCCAAGAACCTGAGCTTGGAGAGATTGCCGATCGAGGATGGTATTGGGCCCTTGAGATTGTTGTTACTGACGTCAAAGTGGGTCAGGTTCGGGAAAGAAGCGAAGTTGAGCACATGGAGTGCGCCACTGATGGTTGAGCCTGAGAGGTTGATCTCTGAGACTGACCCACCATTGTTGCAGGCAACGCCAGTCCAGTTGCACAGATGGGTGATATTGGTGAGTGACCATGAGCTTAGAGAAGGTAGAGGAGGAGAGAGAGAATTCTTCCATTTGACAAGAGCTTGTGCCTCTGCGGTTGGCGATGGTGAGGCCTGAAATGGGAGCAAGAAAAGTAGACAAAGGAAGAAGAAGAAGAGAGGGATAGTTGCATTTGATTTTTTCATGCCTAGAGATATGCTAAGGTGAGCTTGTGCCTCTGGTGTTTTGCGCACCCTTTTAAGGTGGTGCATTGATCCACTGTGCTTTTTCCCTAATGCTGGTTTTGGTAAGTTTGATTTACCAGATTATTTTTTTTTATTCTGACGTGATTAATGATACAAATGAATTTCCTCTTTTTCAATTTTCTTTTTTCCAATCGAACCTACTGGTCGATGGTTGAATTGATCGATGACCATCAGTCATGTTAGAAATATATTATCTAACTCTATATGTGTCCCTGATTGTAATCCTGATTAATTGTAATTCTATTGTAATATAGTGTTAAAATAAATAGCCGTCTTGTAAAGCCTGCAAATGGGCTCTTATATAGTACGTTCAAATATACAAAAAATTCTTCAATTGACTTTTTTCGCATAGAAGGCATTGAGTTATATAGTGTTATAGCAATGTTGCCGTAGCCGCGCCGGTATCCATTCATCATAGAATTGCCGCCCTTGATTGTTGTTTAGTTAATCCCGTTGCTTGTTTTGAAAAACGAACACTGTCGTCAAACTCACTACTCTTAGACAAGTCAAACCCTGAAATATCGTCCCCAACAGACTCCGGAAGCCGCCACACATGCCACCGCGTGCTGCCACGTCACGGGTCCAACTACGCCATCGCCTGTAAGATCTCTTTCCGAAGTCATTATTTGGATATTTTCTGACAAAAGCCACCAAAATAGGTTCTTCATCCTCCGACAAGTCCAACTTAGCAAAGGATGTCGCTAGAAGAGCTGCTGGCGCCCTCACGTGTCGCCCAAGTCCTCTGCGTGTGAGATTCATGTGCCTGTGTGCCTTTCATGTGATTCGCCAAGCCTGCTAAACAAGTGACGTCAGCCTCCATGTCGTTGCCAATTTTTGGCTACGTTGTCCGCCATGTTGTCCCCCACGTGTCTGCCTCATCGGCTTATGATTGTGGTCATTAACCAGCGTTGACCAAAACAATGCGCCTATTTTTCCAATCATTTCAATTTGTTTCAGACCGACCCTTGGTGTTTTCAGACCAGTAGCTAAGGCATTTCAACATCCTGAATCTATTTTTTGCCTTATTTTCTCAATATCAACTTTCTAAGAAGAAATACACCCCAAGTCTCAAAACTTGGCACAGGTGGATATTTAAGTGCCAAAACTTCCAAAATATAATATCCTCGATTTCGATCCTTATTTTGTCCCCAACTAGTAGGGCAAGGACTAATACGCCAATAGTGAAACTAAGCCATTAGCTGGCTCGAAGGACGGTCATAAGTTAGTTGGCTTGTTCGGGACTTGGTGACCAAAGGTCTAGATGTGGAGTGCTTGACTATGGAGTGGTTATTCAACCATAAGGATTGGTTGTGGGATAATCACGTACTATCATGCATTGGCAGATGGTCATGGCCTGGTTCCGCCCGATCATCGCACCAATTGTGGGTGACGCCGCTCGGTCATTAATGACCATGGATTGATCTAATGCGACCATGAGTCAAAATGTAATCTTCATCAAATAGCCATCCAAAAAGCATTTTCAATCTCACAAAACAGTTCATAAATATTATCACAAGAAGATTTATTGTCTGTAAAACACTTGCAATTTTACCCCATCAAATGGGTTGACAATTATCGGAGCATTGGCACCATTAGCATGAACTTAAACTTTCTCACGTTCATGTACAACATCTGGCCTTTCTCCCTTAGTTATGATGTGAAGTTCTCCAACAAAAATATTGACATATTTTAATAATTTTCTTAAATAAAATACCCACTAAGAAGTGTCCCCAGGTCTCCAAGGTGGAAAGGATCTAGTGCAAAAATTTTCAGTATAGTTAATCATTAACCGGACAAATGCATAATGCTACATTATATATATATATATATGTCTCTTCAACGTTAAAATCATGATGGCAAATTTTTCTAGGCTTATTAAAAGTTTTGTCTTGATAATCTTCCTTATCATTTGATACTTGCTTTGATTGTTTTATCGATTTTAAATTCACACATTAGTGGACATTTATTGTCTTATCTTCCACTCCTCCGTTCTTAATTTTCTTTATTATCTTCCTTTTGTTTAGGAATTTTAAACAATGTTACTTACCTAATGAGAAATTTACAGTGAAAATTCTATCCATTTAGGAAACGTGGTCTAAGTCTTGAATCTTTTTGAAAAGTTACAATGTAGTCATTTCGATCATATTTTTTTCCCGATTTTTCCTTGTTGACAACCTTTAAACACCTACTTTATAACCTTTCTACAAGTTATCACTTAAAGTGATCGGTGATTGTTAGTCATGGTGAACTTACGTAATTTTAACGTGGCTAGTGGTGCATTAATCTCTATGGCATGATACATTGCTCAAAAAGGGAATTTATTGACTTGCAAGAGTCCTAATTTGAGAGAACGTTCACTAATCCTAGTTACCAGTGGGTTGAAAGTTGGTCATTAATCACATTGTCGGTGACTTTTGACTAATCAAATTACACCCACTTTCAGGGTGCAATGCAACGGGTACGGCCAGCTTTGGCCCAAAATGCAATTCTGGTCTACTTGGAAAAATTCTTGTCTTCACGTTCAACTCCTTTAAAAGGTTGAGCGTGAAGAAGACTCCAAGTTGACAAAGTTCTGTTTTTAGATGGTTAATTGGTTTTCTTTGAACATATTTGTGGAAAGATTGATAATTGACAGTCATCACATGTTCCAAAGCTGCAAGCCTTGAAATGGCTTCCATGTTCAACAAACTTGAAATCCGCTTAACTTAGACTTGCTCTAGAATATGTAGATGAGCAATGCACGATAGAAAAAAGAGAGAAAAAGAAAGTAATTTTTATCTCAACTAGCTCTTTTTTTTAATAAATCAGGAACGCGAGCGTAAAGGTCCAACCAGACAATTTGCTTTCTTAAGAACATATCACATTATAAAACGGATTATTAATATGTTCGCCATAGCGAAGAAAATATTATGAGGAGATGATTGGATGAAATTTGGTTCTTCTATATGTCTGCTACGTTCTTGCTTTTGGTGGAAAAAGAACTTTTTAGATCTTTTACTAATATAATTTTTTTCTTCAGATTTAAACCTTTTTATTTACAAAATCTTTTTACGATATCATTGTGACTGTGCTAAGGGTTCGACGACGATGGCAGAAAAATAACACTGGTCACTTTATTAATGCATTCAAAATACAAGTTATTTGGATGGACTATTTTTAGAAAGTTCTCATTTGCTAACTTTTTTTATTGTTTAAAATTAGTTATTTTTTTAGTACGTTATTTTCTATATTTAAGGAGAAAAATTCATAGAATTGGAGTTCCGATTGGGTCTGAAATGTGTTGGGTCTATGATACGTATGATTCTCTAAAAATGTTTTGCATAAAATTGGATCAATATATGTTTGGGTCGGACCCCATTTTCAACCCACCTAAACCGCCCCTATACAGCTAAATAACAGATATGTGGAAATACATAGTCTGATACGCCACCTTTGAAAGAGTATGAGACTTTTCAATCGGCAAAAGGAGATTATGAGACATTTCGATCGGCAAAAGGAGATTATATACAACTCCACATGTGTACACTGAGGCAATGTGACGCTTTGTTCCGAAAATCACTTTGATTTAATTAGTTATTGGTGAGTTGGAAGTTAGGCATAAATTGCATTGTCATGACTTGACCTGTCAATTATACCCATTTATTAATTAACTTTTCAGATTTTATGATTAACCATTCCTATATTATTTTGGTGACATAATTTTCACTTCTAACTGACTAAATGCACTCCATTTATATAAGATATAGGAAATCACCTTTGTTGGATTCCACATGTATGAATTTTCCTTTAATTTAGTTCTTTTCTATACTGGGTTTCCTTCAAATTTAAACCCATTGTTGTTAGAAAATAAAAAAATCAACATTTTATTTGTTAATTCAAGATAAATGAAATTTTGCTCCCATGAAAAATATTTCTTTTACTTTAAACATAGTTTTTATTTTTAAAAACATTGTTTGTATGTAGATTTTCTGCATTTCTACGTGGAAATTAATCGTGAAATATGCTCAACGAAATGAAAAATTCTTAAGGTCTCTCTACTAGACAAAGTTGCTAACATGTATAGAAGGAAAAAAAATAGAACAAAAGGAGAAGAAAATATAGGCTTTTGATATGCATGATAATAACCGCTTCAATAATACTAACCGGATGCTATGTAAAACTTTAAAAACTAAAAGAAAAGAATAATGTGTAAATTGGGGTCCACTACTTTTATGTTTCAATTGAATAAAATAGGGCAATTTTTGTCTCTAACGAAAATGGAGTGGATCTAGTCATATAGGCTGCGTAAATAGCCTCCCCCTATATGTAATGGTCAAACAAGAGGTTTACCAGGAAGAGCATTAGGAGCCACATGGCAAATCATTATTAATAGTCCTAAATCAATCAGGACAAAAATGTAAAGGTGCAACATAATCTGAAGAAAATAAACTTTAGTAAACAAAGTAAAATAAGTGATAAGTTCGGAATATTCACATCTCAAATAAGACATGGGAACAGTGCATCTAGTTTTTCATTGACAATTTCCCTTTAATTAGGAATTGTCAAACATTTTTTTCAGTATTCGAAGTTTTCATATTAAATATAGATAGATCCACATAATCCATCCAAAGCTAGGTTTGTAATGCAATATAGGCTTTGCTATTAGGCCATTGTAGGAGTAACAACATACTTTGAGCCACATATTTTTTAGGAGTGGATTTTATAACAATTTATAATTATTTATTATTTATTTTTGACCCAAAATAGGCAGTTAATATCACAGTAATTAAAAATAGTCACGTAAGTATTTTTCTAACCGTATAAAAGGCTAAGAGAATATCCATAAGTACATGTAATGCTAAAGACCTGGCTATAAATACTAATGGACTTGAGTTGGCTCTGGTTAAAATGCCAAGGTAGGTCAACTTTTGCAATTATTTTAAAGCCCAAAAACTGCTTTCTATAATTCTAAATGGAAGTCTTCATTATTGTACATACCATCGACCTCTATGTAGTGGTTCTTGATGAATTTTCGTTCCACTTTTTTCAAAAAATTTCAATTAGATTCAAGTATAATTAATTTGATGTTAAAGTAGTTTAGCTGAATAAATGAATACTGTGTCCAAAAAAATTGCTCTATTATATAATTCATGGCAATATTACTGGCCTGATGTTATCTACTTGATACTGTCCTTGTCCATTTCCTTATCGCCCTCATTTCTCAAATGTTATTAGAATGCTTATTCTCAATAACAGTCTATATTTAGCTATTTTTCTTGATAATAAATATACTTTTCCTTCATTCATTTTTGTAAGCAACCCAAAAAATCAAGTTTAGAAAAAAAAAAATTCGATGGTTAATTCTCCATGGAATAAATGTGTGTCATGCGCAATATTGGTCTTTGTTAATTTCGAGATTAGCAAGCAAAGATCTTCTACTTAACTCAATGTTTAAATTAGCTTATTTGCCTTCCTTTGATTAGGAACAACTGAATAAGAAATGACAAAGTCCATTCCCACAGAGAGATGCACGTGTAGGACTAATTTAAACAATTGCCAACTCTCTTTTAATTTGTATTCCCAGTGTCTGTAGTGCAATTAGAGTTAATTATAATTAATATAAATTATAATTAACCTAATCCTATATAGTAATTACGAACATAATTTATTTTTTTTCTAACACCCTCGGTGCACGCAAGATATGCCGAAGTCACTTTGGGGGTCAAATTTATACTTATTGGCGGCCTTGGTGAGGTTTTGCCCACCACTTACGGTGCGTTGATCCCTCATGCTTTTTCTTTTGTGCCGTCCTTGATAAGTCGGATTTAACTGGAAGGACTTTGTGTGCAGCAATAAGCTTATTTTATTGTTTTACTCTGCCTTGATTAATGGTACAAATGAGTTTCCTCCTTTGCTATTTTATCCTTGGTTTCAACTTTTTCGATTTGTTTTTCTAATTAAGTAGGTTAAGCGATGTTGAATTGACTGGTAGATGATTAACCAAAAGAAGTGCATGGTGGGCCCTTGTGTCCCCATGGCCTGTCCTTATAACATGAGAAAAGTTCAGTGCATCGTTCCATTTCCGTCTACTTTCCCCCGCATTACTGAACTTTCGAAATCTACGATTGGATTAGCGATAATTCAAAATAGGAATAATCAATTTTAGGATGGATTTGTTTCCCACCCTGAAACCAAAACCGGACCAGCTATTATAGTAAGAAAATGACACTCGAATGGGTGTCTATTGCAATTAAACAAGCAAATCTTTTTATAGATAGATTCGATTATTTAGCCATCTGATAAAAAATCTTCAAATCGTATTTTTAAGCGTTAATCAAGTAATGATATAAGTAAGAAGTTTTGGTAGTCCGTAGACTACTTTTATGATTTGAGTGAATATTGTTGATGGTTGCTAAACTTTCTTAATGAATGGTAAATTTTTATTTACATATAACCCACGCGATGAATTTTTATTTACCTATTGAAGGCAGACATGTAGAATTTTCATCCAAAGTGATTGGAAAATGACTAAAATAAATAGTCATTAAAGTTCAACGATCCGGATGCAGATTATTTCAAATTACATTGCCCGGTTTCCTGCTGGAAATTACATCTCGTAACAATTATATAGGACGCCGGTTTGCAATGCGGTCTGCGAAAATGTGAGAATCGGTGAACCAAAACTCACACTTAAAGGAACAAAAGATGCAGAAATACATACACCCTCATAAGCTCAACTTGTAGAACCACGAAAGGAGATTATATACAACTCCAGATGTGCGCGTCAGGCAGTATGAGCTCGTGGTCGCTCACCAACAACACCCATCTCTGCAACTGGACTGGCATTGCCTGCAACAATGGCGCGCCAGTTTTAGAGATCAGCCTCTCTCGCTCAAGCCTCAGTGGCACACTCCCTGCGCTCGACTTCGCTTCGTTCCCAAACCTGACCCACTTCGTTGCTGAACCTTCCTCAGTCAGCAATCTCTCCAAGCTCAGGTTCCGGGACCTGGGAAGCAATCTCTTCGAGGGTGGCATACCACCCTAGACAGGCTAATTGGAAGAGATTCGGTATTTGAGCCTCTTGAACAACAATCTCAATGGTGCTGATCAAGTATATTTATGGAGATTAGATATCTCTTTATTAGAGAATATCATTACAGATATTATTGGATATTAAGAATATTATTTAGTATTCCGTGATTCTTTTAGATTTTCCATTCTTATTATTCGTCGGGGAAAGGTTTTCTCGACAAATATCTTTCACCAAAGCGGCAAAAGTTTGGCTTTATTGTCTGAAATGGGTTTTGTGTCATTTGGGAAAGGAAGCGACTCATCTAAACTACAGGCAAATGAAAATATGGGAAAGCAGGAGAAAAGTAAATTGCGATTGAATGTAAAAGTGCAATAAAGGAAAAGATAACTAATGAAATAGTTGTTTGATTGTCGATTTTGGCAAAAGGTTTTTTACAGGAATGCCTCTTTGGCTATTTATGATTATATTCTACGAATAACTTCTCTCTGGCGGTTACCACTTCAATATCAAATCATTCCGGAAGTTTCGGCTTCCTATCAATAATTGCTTTGCCTTGTCAATGTCCTTGCTATTGTCGATTCCCATAACTGCTTTCGTTCTTATCTCATCCATCTCGACAGGCTTTCTGATGTCACGTTTTTCAACATCTTCATTGCCGATTGTTGACATTTCGGCCCATTGTCCATGGGTCCTCCCATGTTGGGCCTGATTTACTCTTATTTACTTCCAAGCCAATAGGCCAATTTTGATGCCAACAAATACTCCCTTTAAAAGAATTAAAAGATCATTTTAATGACTATACTGGCTGACATTATCGCCTTGATTCTCACAGAATGTCGCTTCGGCTTCTAATCCTCCGTACGTGACTTGGTGCCTTTTAGGGTTCTGAACCCACATACTTTTCGAATCGCTCATTACGCCTCTTCCCCTGTAAAGACATAGCTCCTGACTTTTAGCTTTGTCTCCTTCGATGCCATTGAAGCTTTCAAGATTCAATTTTTATCTTTTTCCTTTGTTGTTTTTACCCTTTTTTTGGTCCCCTCTTGGTCCTACCATGTCTCGATTATACGATTCCAACACTTTCCTCGCTCATCTTGAGCAACTTAAGTCCCTAAAGTACGCGGACAATGTCTACTTGTCACCTCAAAACTCTCCGGAAGAAGCAGCTGACGAGATAGTCCTTGGTCCATGCCTACGAATGCCGGTAGCTTCTCCTTTCCTTTCTAAATGTTTCCCTTAGCATGTAGAAAAACCACTTTCATTTCAAATGGATCACTTTTTGGAGCATGTCTTGAGCCTTTTTTTCTCAAAAACTTAGGGCTTTCTATCCTTTTAAACGTGCCTTCTTTGAATGTTATTTTAGACTGAAGACTGTTAAACATGAGGGTGGCGTAAAGCTCGAATTGGCAAGGCCTTAGAGTTCTACATCTTCGACTGGAAGCTCAATAATAAGCTTTTAGGAAGCTTGGTAAGTTTTGGGTCACCTTCGTTCAACTATTTCTTCCTTTGGTCTAGCCCTATATTAACAACCCTCCTGGATGATTATGCTATCACCAATTTAGGTCCATATGGTGATGACCTCAGTGTTGTTGACTCTGCGGCCTACCCCTTTTTCCCACAAGGTGCTGACCTTTCATATACCCGTTTTCAAACCACCTATGTTCGCTGAACGGGTAATGTCGAAGATGAAGAGCACGTAGCTTTCCTACTTTACTGGCTAGCCATGTTTATCTTTTGCCATCCTTCTCTTCCAGTAGCTCAAGAGTTGAGGGGTTTGGCTTTTTATATCTCACAAGACAAGCATATAGCCATAAGTCATCTCGCCCTAGTCGCTCTCTTTCGAGGTCTTGTTTTGCCTCTATTGCCATGGGTGTACCCACTGCTGGGATCTTCCATGGCCCATTTCGGATTCTTCAGGCGTGGGTCAGGCTCTATTTCTCATCTCTGTTCTCATATGCCAAAATCAATCTTCCGCTGGGGTTCAAGTCTGAGACATTTTATCCCAAGAACAAAGGGGCACAGCTAAGCTTCCGACTCCGTCCCACTCCTGAGGGGTCTTCGTCTTTTCAGCGTTTCCTCCATTGGTTCTACCCTGCCTCCTTGAACAATGACAATTTTTGTCTGCCTTCTAGTCCAAACTTCATTTTTGTTTTAAACTTTCATAGTCCAAGTATAACTAGAAATTTTGGCATTCCGTCTTGGTTGCGTCTAATCTGACCTTAAGGCTAGGGAAGTTGATGTCGGCCGTAGAGATTTATTCCCCTTAATATTGTGCTTTGCATTTTGGTTGTCACAAGGCATCTCGATTGTCGCCCTTTACTCTATGGACTTCCCTTTTAATGAGGAGCATCATTTAGCGGGAACCAAGGCAACTGACCCATTTGTTTGTCACCCATAAGATATTTTGTAGTTTCTCAATCAAGCAATTTGGTCTAGCGACTAGTATCCTCAAGAGTTTTACTACTTGGGGAAGGACCCTCTTTTCGCTGAAGATTTCACACTATTCTCAGTAAGGTTGTCTCCAAGAACCTTCCTACTGATGCCGTAGAACTTTCATCCAGTTTACCTTCTTCTTCATCTCATTAAGCATCAAAGAGGGCGTTAGATCTAGCTACCACCCCTTTCTTGTCTTTGTGACATTGGCCTTCATTATGCTCCGGTCTTTAATGTCTTTGCTGCCTTGTTTTAGTGGCTTCTTAACAAGTATCTACACCTTGAACAAGGATGCCTATGTCTAGATTAGTCCCTGAAGTTTCGACTGCATGGTCTGCACCACCAACTCGCCTTATCTCTAGCTCCTCTTCTCCTGACGTTGTTAATGTAGCATTGTCACAAGTTGAAGGCCATTCTTCTGTTGATGGTCCGGATCGATGAATGAATCATGTGGGTCGAACATTTTTTGGTTCATTCGGACATAAAGAAATGAGTCATTTCTACAGTGTCCGTATGTATGTATGTATGTATGTATGTATGTATGTATACACACAGAGCCTACCTAGTGTCGCGACTTAACCCCTTGCAGGGGAGAGAGTTTTAGGTTTAGGGGTATTGTCAAATGTAACGATCCCAACTCCAGGTCGTGGGGTTATCATTGTGACGTCCCAGGGAGGTTGCTGACTCATTTCTTTTCTATTTTTTATTTAAGCACATGTGGAAGCATGACAACATTGACACTCGACCACAACAAACAAACAAGCAGCTAGGAAAACACTACACAAATCATACTGCTATTATATTACACTAGCATATTTACATGCCATTTTGACGGGCCTATCCTTTTTACATCATCCTTAAATATTCGTGTAGGCCAAGGGAATTCTTGTCTCTTGTAGCATGACTGCAGCTCCGAAACTAGTGTGAGGTTTCCATGCCTACAAGTCTGAAAAATAAGGAGTGAGTCCAAGACTCAGTAAGTGGGAATCCCTAATCCTCTACTAGAATGATATCTTGTCATCAAATCTAATACGTACAGTACTTGTACTACAATATAGACGGCATATAGATAACAATATTACTGCTTCACCTTGACTACATATATGTGTGTCTTCGACGTAATTTCCATGTATGCTTACCTTTGTTTTATCCATAAACACATCAAGTCACGTAGTAATAAACATACTAGCATGTATAAAAGATTCATTAACATACATTCTAGTTCAATCAAAACATCCCTTCTTAACCAAGGCATCTCGATGGCTAGCTCACCTAAGGTATCCAGGCTCAACTTAGGCATCCTGACTCAACCAGGGCATCATGTTCTCACGAATGAGGCATCGTTACCAACGCTATGTGACAATGGTCTTCTTCTTTCATTTAATGATCACATGTCATGTGTTGCACAAGCGGGTATATTGTCTTCCATCTTAACCCACACATATAAGGCCCAAGGGCGTGCTCAAACAAGTGTGTGTCTTGTATTACGATACCCCAACTACATAATATGCCGGGCACGACTCAAGACGCATGGCCCAAACCGTCCCATCTAGACATTGACCCTCCACCAAGCAAGGCTCAAATCAATATGCTTCAATCTTGATCCATGGCCAAGCAAGGTTCGATCTGTCACATCTTCACACCGGTCTGAGACCAAGTGAGACCCATTCGTGTCTCGAGCATGAATCAACCAACACATGAGCAAACCATACAAAATGGACCTGCAACATGTAAATGACTACTCACGGGTAAGCACACGACTAAACTTGATGACGCAGCATATCGCCCTAGCAGGGTTAGGAATTCTACTTACCTTCGATGAACTAACGATGGTTTATGGTTTTGCCAAGAGTTGGCCATTTGGTGAGGCGGCCGTACGATGACGGCATAAGCATGAGAGTGAGACCGAAGTGGGAGAAACGGCGAGAGAGAGAGAGAGAGAGAGAGAGAGAGAGAGAGAGAGAGAGAAAAGAGAGAGAGAGAGAGAGAGAGGGAGGGAGCAATCAGGGTGTGGAAATAAGGGGATGAATCCTCTATTATAGGCAAACTCATCATCATTACCCCTTCCAAGTGACACATTTAATGAGTGTCAAAGCTAATTAATAATGTGTGGCAAGCCTAAAATCTTAGGAAGTACTTGAGCTCTTCTTATTCGGCCACCTAAGTGATGATTCACCTATGAAATGATGAGTAGGAATGATAACGTCATCAATTAGGTGACTCCTAAATCATATGAGTCAACTTAGCATTAATGCACTAAGGTCCAAAAACATTTAATGCATGTTTATCTTCAAGCCAAGATGACTTTGGATTGGCTTGCTCCTCACACTGGGCATGAAGCCCTTTCCCTTCCAAGTTTGGGCATGTGGCTCTCCCACTCTAAGGTGAGGAACGGTTTCGAATAACTTTTGAAATTAGTGTCATTACCTCATTGGATGGGCTCAAAAAATTATAAAAATTTAATATATTGTAATGAAGACCTTAAAACAACATTTTTCATGGGGGAAGCCAAGTCTAGTTCATTTTGTGAAAAGACTAGCAAATCACAGAAAACAACCCAAAAGTCCGTCGTTGAACGAGATTCAATGACTGTAGAAGAAAACTCATTTTGAAGTCCAAATCTTCATAAAAAAACTCTGAAATTTTAATAATTGTAGACATGGATGTCCTTTATTACTTTTGTAAATGAAGCATTTACTGGCTGTCTTTCTCTCGTAAAGTGAAAAACGCCCCAAGACAAGCTTTGAAAGGAAAAAATTTATAAAAAAATCGAGAATACGACGAGGCCACCATTTTTACTACACTGGACAGTTTTGATAGGGTAAATAATTAGGCTTTCATACTAACCATTTTACCTTAGAAAAATCTGAAATTAAAATATGTTGTAGATCAAGAAGTTTGCACAACTTTTATGAGGAAGTTTCTCCAATTTCAAACCACAAAAAGCTTTATAAAATCGAAAAATAGTGAGGGTCCAATAGTTTTGAAAAATGGAACTCAAGTTAGAACTTAAGAAACCAAAAAATGGCAAGTCTATGAAGGAGAGGTGACACTCCTAATGGTCTTCCAAGACCATCTTTCATTAATTCTTCTTGGTCAATGATTCACCAGGCATTCAAGATTGGGAAGAACTTGTCTTCCAAGTCTCAAAATAGTGTAATCATAGCTTAAGTTCTTTAAGGACACATGGACATGTAACTCACCTCCTTCATTAATGGTTTGACATGATGACTATACACCTAAGCTCATGAGTCATCTCTTTCATTAATGGCTTGTAATGATGACCATAACACCTAAGACGGAGTTGGCACCACCGAGCTTAATCGGCAGAACTATATTCAAAATTCCCTTTTACCATGTAAAGGGACTCTCAAAGAAGTCCAAAGTCCAGTCCATGGGCCTATCAATTGGTCCTAGTGCAGGTCCTATGGCTAGTCCAAGGTCTTGTGTGACATCCTGAAATTTCAGTTCTCCTTTCAATTAAATAAATCGGGCCTCTCATCGACGCGCCTATAGTGTTGTTCTCAGAGCTGATTACTCTTAAGATAACTAGACTATCTAAGGAAGTTATTAAGGGATTTTAATGCAATAGACTTGAGGATTCGACCAGGAATCGACTACTCGACCATGTTCATCTATAGAGATCATTACGACACGGTTAAAAATCGATTAGAGATCAAAGATAGGTCGGTTTGACTAAGATGTGTGGTTAAATATGAATGATTCCACAAAATTACAAAATTCTTGTCGATCGGTACTAGACTGATTTTTCTGTCGTTTTGGTACCTTGTGTTCACATTTGAAACCTTGAGATTTTCACAACCACCGAGAGTTGCCAATGTATCAAAGAGGTTCATTATGGCTCGAAGAAAATTGACCACGGGTCATTTGTACTAAAAATTTCTAAAAGCTACCCGGTAGCCTAGGTCATGCTAAAATCGTGCCAGATTGAAATTAACCGCGAATTTGAATCCGATTTCAGAAATTGAAAGTTCTGTCATGTCACAAATAATTTTAGGAACGTTGAATCATCTTCTGAAGATTTTTTTGCAAACCGAGATTTTTGGCGAAAAGTCGGGATAAGGCTGTTTTCGTCTAGAAAATTCAAGGGACCATTTTTTGATTGCGCAATTGGGATGCAAGTAGGTTCTATTGGTGAGGAAAAATGTCAATTTAATCGTGGACTTAATGGTGGAATTTATGGAGACCGAATTGAATTATTTCAAGGGGGAATTGAACTTGTTTTGGGGGAAAACTTGTGCAAATTCGTAGCTTCCCCTTGGACACCACTTTTGGACCACCTCTAAGGCTTCTAGAGAAAGATTGAGGTTGGAAAATTTGTTGAGGAAGCCAGCTGCCTTGGTGGGGTCAAGCCAAGGAGACAAAGGGATAGGAAGGAAACATGAGGGGCCCTCCAAGCCTTATTGGTCTCCCCCCTCTCTCTTCTCCTTGCTGTCGTCGACCACTCCCCCATTCCCAGACCAAAGAAGCTTCAAAATTTCAGAGAAATCGAACTAGCAGCCTTTCCTTGCCGCCGAGCAGCTCGTCAGACCGCCAGCACGCCACCGTCATGCGCCCGAGCCTGTCGTTGCCTCTCTCACTCGTGCGCTAGACCCGTGCGTCCTTGGCTGTCATTTTACCTCTGCCGTGACCCCAGGCTGTCCCCCGAGTCGTTCGCACTTCCCCGCCGTCGCCGAAGCCGCCTGGTCGCTCGCCGAGCTCCGCCAAGCCCCGCTATAGCCTCCGCCGGTCCTCCTTGGCCGTCTCTAGCCCGACCAGCCACCGTCCAGCCATCTTCGACCCTACCACAGAATTGAAGCCCGTGGGTCTCCCTTGCATTATTTGGCTCGTTTTGGTGCCCTTCCAAACCTCGCTTGGTGCACCCGTTTTGGAGTTTGTGGTCCGTCTCCACATCCCTGTCGTCGTGGTCCAATTGGATCGTTAATCCAGTGAGTTTAACTCACTAATCCATGCTTAGGAAGTTAATTATGCTTAGGGATTGATTAGTTCATACTAAGTATGGTTTATGTGGTTAGTTAGAATGGATTTGTGATTTAATGATTCGATATTGCATGTTAGGTGGTTAAAGTAGTGCAATTAGCAAGTAGATAAGCTCTACTATTTATCTAGATAGGTTCAGAAATTTTCCGAACCCGTTTCGGTATTTAATTAGGCTTTTCCAGCCTAAGTTGCATTTATTGGTATTTATTAATTAATTTTGATAGTTATTTAATTATTTATTATTTTCCGGAAATTAGATCGGGATAACCGGTGACTGGAATTTCGTGCTGATTGCAATTGTATGATTTGTTTATTTAATTGACTATTATTTTGTGCAATTTGAGTGTCGATTGCAATTTTAAGGTATTTATCCAAAAAAATTATATTTTCAGTATTTAATTAGAAAATACCGAGCGTCGGTTTAGAACGCCAAAAATGTGTTAGTGGACTATTGAAATTAGTGGGATTTCCAAAAGAAAAAATATCGTATTTTGGCTAAGACCAACTGTGTACTCACACATGATTATTTTTATCGAGAATGATAAAAATGGTGGTATTTTCATATGGTGAGAATAGTATACTTTATCAACCTATAAGCTTTGATATATCAGTTTAGCGCGAGCAGTATACTTTGTCAGCTTAGAGTAAGTATCATGGGTATACTATATCAGCCTGATGACTTGGTATGTCAGCTTAGTGAGAGCAGTGTACCGGTATACTATATCAGCCTGAGGGCTTTAATATATCAGCTTAGCGAGAGCAGTATACCTTAACAGCTTCTGGTGAGTATTATTAGTATACTATATCAGCCTGAGGACTTTGATATATCAGTTTAGTGTGAGTAGTTACTATTTATCAACTTAGTGCGAGCTATACTATCTATTACCAACTTAGAGTGAACAGTCATTAATATGATCATACTTTATAGATAATATTGAATGGGTCAACTGAGAGAATGTCATGATGACATGGAATCGACTAGATCAATTGATCGATGACTCGATCTGATTTGATGATTTGATTGGTTGAGGTGATTCGTGAGTATATGAAATGTACTGACTTGCAGGAAAGAATGGAGGCAAAGGTAAGACCTTTGACTCGTGCTTGTGCTTAAGCATGCCCTTGGGGTGTATTTTCTTCCTAGTCGGGTCTTAGGGAGTGAACTTGCTGAGATGTCGTCTCACCCTATTGTGGAATAACATTTTCAAGTCCTTAGATGGCCGTTCCTCCCGAGCATTTTGGTCAACCGAAGAAGGTCACCAAGCAGAGGTGTTATATTCTGCTTCATGGGGACCCTAGGGGATGGGAGTATGAACTCGTGAGGTCCGTGGTCTAGGTTGATGCGGGTCTACCCCATAAGGTACCCCATCGATATAGATCATGGTACAATCAGGATTGGAATGAACAAAGAGAGGGCCCTATACCGGAATTTGAGATGCATTTGTATGTGCTGGAGGTTGCTTTTGGGAAAGGCACAACAGATCCTCTTGGTGGTTCGGTGGTAAACTCTGATCTTTCAGATCCAAGGACTCCGGTGTATTCAGCTAAAGGCTCTAATGAGGATGAGGAAGAGGATCTGTAGTTCTATGAACCCCCCCTGTTTTACAGACCTTGTTTTTTTCATAGACTGATATTGTATATGACATAGCTTGATATATGTATATATAAGCGTGTTGTGATTTGAAAAATTTATGGTCTTGCTTTTTTATTCCATCTTGTTGTTGTATGGGGAAATTATATATTTGCTTCCGCATGTGCATTTAAAATGAAAGGGTCGGTGATGCATCCTAGGACGTCGCTGTTAATCGACCACAGAGGGATGGGCACGTGCTCGAAGGATCAGGATGTGACATCTTGCGCCACAATCCATGGCACATAACTGACCTCGGATCGATTCATGTCCTATTCCCACCATTGGCATACTGATCCTTAACCTACTAGTGGAGATCAAAATAAAGATTGAAATCAAGGATGTTATAGTCAATGTCGAGTTGACGGCCTTTCATTGATTAGGGCTCTCCCAAGCCTATACCTCCTATGTTATCAGACGTTCAAAATTTTAATCAACTAAGCCAATAGGTTGGCTAGAAACACAATAAGATGTGGGAGGATATCTTAATATTCACGCAACTAAACATTTTGGATTCAGGGACTTGATTACGTCGGTACCTAACCTAATCATGTGTTAACTAACGCCATAGCAGTCTATCAAGAAAAATCTAAGGTTTGTCCTAACCATTCTAAAATAGGGAAGTAACATCTAAATATTGAAAAGCACAGTCAATTATAGCATTCTAAAATTGTCCTTAAAAAAAAAAAAAAAAAAAAGAAGACAAAGCAAAACAAGAATCCCTATTGTAAATCCCTAAAGGCTTGTCCAAATTTTGCGTTTTAACATTTTTAAAGGGTTTTCCAATTTTTCTATTTTTATTTTTTCAATGGTTTTTAATTTTTTTATTATTTTCTGGATGTTCTGATTTTTTTATTCATTTTCTGAATTCTAATTTTCTTATTGATTTATGAATTTTCTAAATTTTATGACTTTACTGATTTTTCAAATTCTTTTAACTTTTTCAAAATATTGAATTATTTATTACTTTCCTAATTTTTTAATCTTTTTCTGAATTTTTATTTTTAAGTATTTTTGAATTTTTTGAATTAATTAATTATTATTATATTCGGGGAATGGGTTCGAACAGGGTTTATCCGGTCGACTCATGGACCCGACCCAAACCTAGATTTGACCTAGATAGATTGAAAAACAAAATTTTTCTCATTTCTTTTTATTTTTTGTTTCTTTTCCATATTTTGTTCTGTTCCCTACACCTTCTTCCTTCAGCCATCCTCAGCGCCGGAAGCTTTCCTCCTATGCGACTTCATCTTCATCTATTTTACTTTTCAAACTCATACAACCAGACACCAAACCATCTTCTATGGAAGCCGGCACTTGCACTGCCGCAACTTGCCAATCTTCCGTTCTGACCAATATTGACCATTGTCGGCTGCCCCCATTGGCGATGGCATACATATTATCTGACTGAAACCATTGAAATAGTTTGTTATCGCAAAAGAGGTGACTCTTGATTATGAAAAGAGGTGATTCTTCGTCCTAAAAAAAGGTTATTAGTAGTTATGAAAGGAAATGACTCTTGACATGAAATGTGATGATGGTCCCAAGAGATATGTTGATTGATTATTTATGAATAAACACCACATCACACATTATTTATAGTAACTACAATTATTGAAAAACACTTCTTTAGAGCTCTCTCTTCTTCTCTTTTCATGCACGCAACATTAACACATTTAAGGAGAAATTTCAAGAGAGATTCGAGTAATTGCTAAATCCTTTTCTCTGCTGCTTTGATGTATATTGTGGAGGTATATTTGTTCTAAACTCGGTAGCAATAATAGTGGGGGCAAATAATACCTTAAAGACAGTGATCGTCATCATGTATCAAAGTATCAAGGATCTATTACTACTTCTTCATCTTCTTTAATAATTAAATTTTCCCAGCAATCTTAAGGTATTATATTTGGTCTCCAAGGCATTCCAAATGTCTCTGGGATTTGTGTAAGATCGAAAAGTTTCATATAAATGATTCGACAAAGCATTGAGAATCCTTCCTCAACACCTCCTTTCATCATCGTCGCTCCTTTTCCTCACAACTTTGATTTCGTCAGAGTCATCATCCTTTGAATTATGGATAGTGAACAACTTGGGGTCGAGGATGTAGAAAATACATAATTCAAATAGAATCAGAGTCATATTGTCCTTCTAACAAATGAAATAAGTTCCATCATAAGAATCGATTCGCAATTTGTGAAGATTGCGAGTACTTGATGTAGCCGACGTCTCCATCTCCAAATACAATATTGACAAATAAGGTACTAATAGATTTACTGCTCTAAAATATTTTTAATTTACCATGGTTAATTGAAGTTATGTCTTTAAGCAAGTCAAGGAGGTACAAATATATGTTGTTAAGCTCAAAGACCTTATGATCGAAGTTTTTGAACCTCTGTAAGTTGGTGCAATTATTTCAAAATTGTCTTCAACTTGGAATGATTATCGAAAGAAATTTTTACTATAATCGAGAACCTGACCGTAGATAATTTGGTACGGCACATTTGAATTGAGGAAGGTTCTCGGGAACGTGAGGCTTATTATGTGAAATAAGTTGCAAATAAGGTGCATTTTGTTGAGAATGGCAACGTGAGTAGAGACAAAGAAAATAATAAAGGAAGGAAGAGAAAGTTCATTGACACCAACAACATCAATAAGGCTGGCAACAACAACAACTTCGAGAAGGACAAGTCTTGCTTTTACTGTGGTAAAAAATGTCATGTCCCAAATCTCGAGCGCACACACATCCCTCAATGGTCGATTAAAAATGCGATGTCCCAGGACGCGTTGCCGACCCATTCGTTTTGTCTTTTAATTAAGCATATGCGGAAGCGAATTAGATAAACACCCGGTCAATCATCAGAAACATGGATAGTAAAAATGTGGCAAACTTTGCCGAAAACAACATACTCATTTATCAACTGTTAACCCTAGGAAGTTTAATACTTACAAGCCTTTCTACAGCCACTTCCAATCGACCCTCTTAAAAATCCTCAGGGATTAGGGTCAACCTACTTCACTAACGGCAGGGCCAGCCAAAAGGTGTCGCACCTTGTGCCCACCTCATCCACGCTCAACAGATCTCCACGCTACGGCCCTGAAAAATGTTAGCCCATGACGGGGTGAGATAAAATCTCAGCGAGTCGAAACCCTAAACCCCGATTAAGACGCAAATTCGCCTCGAATGCGGTCCTAAGCACACACCATACAGAACTTATGTCGCCTCGGCGTGTACCTACACATTAGCTCAACATATATACCATCATCAATGCAGCAAGCGCAGTTTAATAACTGGAACACATCATTTCAATCACATAGGTCCCGATTATAAGGTAAAATCGTTATGACACGTCCCATACCGTGCCATACAATTTTGCCCCATAATCAGGCGCAACTATCACAACCACTTAGGCGTGTTCCAGTTATTGCAACCCATCAGCCACGGCCAACTCAACAATCGACGATCATCCTGTGTAACCGGGCATCGTCTCGCCCCATCGAGCACGACGTCATCTAGAACCCCCGCCTAGACGGCATTCCACATAGGAGTATCGTCACACATAATCATACGCATCCGGACGGGTTCACTTAGTGACCACACGAGCACATACTTGGCCAAGAACACCATGCTTTGTGTCCAAATATCTTGTTTTCAAATAATGAACTTGGCCACTTTTCTTCGTATTAGGAATCTCGATAAAAATAATCGTGCGTGGTCATGTACTTAAAAGCGAACCGTCAAACCTAGTATGCTTCTATTTTGAAATTCCACGGTTTTATATAGTGCACAAGAATTGGCGTCCAAAAACCGATACTTGACATTTTTCCATTTAAAAGCCCATAAAATCAAGTTTTCCACTAAAATTCAATAACTCCCGTCAATATCACACATAATGCCATCATATAGCCAAGAACACCAAAATCCCTTTTCAAAAATCAACTTGGCAACTCTTTTTTTTTTTTTTTTTTGCTTTCGGAAATAAATTCGTACGGGGTCACGTGTTTGAAATCAACCCGTCACATTTTGTATGCATCTAATTTGAAACCTCCCGGTTTTATTGAACACATAAAACTTGGTGTCCAAACCCGACATCATATTTCTTTTCTAATTATTTGTCTAACCCCTCTTTTTGGAAATAATCTTTTGTCACGCCCCGATCCTCGCGGACGCGCCCATCCTTCTACTTGGTCGATTATTAAAGTGCGATATCCCAGGACTACTTATCGCCGACCCTTTCTTTTTATTACGCATGCGGAAGCAGTTATAAATCCCCAGACAATAAATCAATGGGATAGAAAAGCATGCCATATTTTTCATATTGAAATTCACAACCACACTTTCATTAACAGCACAACATATAGTATATTTACAATACTATTCACCACATACTTGTCTCACACCTATCTACACTAAGACAGGGTTTACAAAAGGGATGGGATCTTAGCCCACATCCGGGTTATACTCAAGATCCCTCTCTGGATCATCTTTTTCTTCAAAAGTCTTTCTTCCCTTCAGGTTCCTCCTCCTCAGCTTCTCCTCAGGGTCCTGAAATGGTTATTCAATAACCAATGAGACCACGTCTCAGCGAGTCCTACCCCCTAAGACTCGATTAATAAACTAATACGTCATACGGTTGCCTAAGCACAACACGAGTCAGAGGACTTACCTTGGCCTCAGTTCCAACCTGCAATTCAAGGTTAAACACAGATATTCAAACAATTCACGACATCTGATCAAGCACTGGCCAATCGACTAAGTCGATTACATGTCAGTCAGATCCTCTCTAGGTCATTCCCACTCATACCACGATTTCCAGTGGTGTACTCATTCACCAAATCACATGTGTTTCTCGGGTGTCGTTTTCGCCAATGACATACCGATCACCGACACCGTGTGTTCTTTAAGGCGCCATTTTCACCAGTGATATCCTCGATCACCGAACCACGTGTCCTTTCTAGGGCGCCGTTTTCGCCAAGATGACATCGGCTATAGACAACATCGTGAGTTCTTTAAGGCGTCGTTTTCACCAGTGATATTTCCTTAATCACCGAACCACGTTTGTCTATAAGTCATTTACGTGCGTTCTTTAAGGCGCCGTTTTCGCCAGTGATACTTCCAATCACCGAACCACGTATGTCCAATAATGTCGTACCTGATTGGTCTCAGCCAATGATGTTCTCAGTCAACTCTCACCATTCTCTCTACTATATAGCCCATCAACGTACTGGCGCTATATATATCCATGCTCGGCCATTACCAATCAAATACTCAGTAACAACAATTTAGGACAATTCTTCAAATTTCACAATTTAAATCAATTCCATAAAAATTGAAGCTCAATTAAATAAACGGACTGCACCACGACAATCAGCACGAAATTCCGGTCACCGGCCATCCCGGTTGAATTTCCGGAAAAATAATTAATTAAATAATTAATTTCGAAAAATAAATAAATAAATATTAAAAATCCAATTTAGGCCCATATTGCCTTATTGGAGCTCGAAACGGGTTGGGAAAAATCCCGAGATACATTCAATAAATAACCAAACATTTGTACTTGCTAATAACTAGGTCTAACCACCTAACATGCATCATTAAGTCACTAAATTAATTGTTCTAACCTAATCTAACCACCTAATTACAATTAATTAAATCTAACCAACCCTAAGCATAATTAGCAAACTAATAAAGCATTAGTGAGTAAAACTCACTTGATTAAAAATGGGGATCGAATCACTGCAACGGCGACGCGACGGCGGCCGAAATCGGGCTTTCGACAACACCGGCGGGCTTGGACCGGGCCTCGACTTTGGCCCAACAAATCTCAGCCCAACTGAGATTTGTTCTTGCGCTGAACTGGGCTTGCTCTTGGGCTTTTCTGATTTGAAAATGGGCTGACTTTGCTGGGCTTGAAGACTTCAACTGGGCCGAAAATAGGCTGGGCCCAAACTTACAATTAAAACTTGCTGGGCTTGATTGGATTGGGCTTCAAGAGGGCTGAAACAAATTGAATTGGGCTGAGCAAGATGCAAACTGGAAGCTGGACTGTTCGGTGGCTTCAAATGAGCTGCTGGGCTGATTTATCCTTGGACTGATGGGCTGAACCAGAAGCAACAAAGGCCACTATTGGGCCAAGAAAATTAGTGTGGACTTCGGTTGTTCACGTGGCTGAAGACCGGTGGACTCGCGGCTTCAACGAGGCTGTTGCTTCGCTGGAATTCTGGGATTCCTTCAGTGGAATTTGCTGGCCGCATATGGAGTTGCGGACGTGAGATCAGGGTCTTCGGTGGATGCAATGTTGACCGAAGAAGGGCAGGTGGCAGCGGCTTGTGAACCGATGGAGAAGAATCGGTTGAGCTCCGCAGGTGATGGATGCGCGCGGCTTCAGCTTTGCTGGCCGCGAGAGAGAGAAGACACGAAGATGGGTGGTCTTCGTTGATGGAGTCAACACCAAGGCTCCGTTGATGGTCGAGTAGATGGGACGTGGCAGCAGCTGCAAGAAGAAATCGTGGCAGAGATGGAGAGAGTTGTTGCGGGGTCTTCGGTGGCCTAGCGTCGTACGCGTGCGGCTTCACTTCGGTGGGCTTCTGCGGGTGTTTGTTGGGTCAACAAACCGGTGGAGGTTCCCCATGGTTGACCAAACTTGTAGCAAACGGTAGAGCTGAAGATGCGTGGAGTCCTGCTTTGTAGGGCGCTGGCAGAGGCGTGCGGACGATGGAGCAGCTTCGTGGATGTCGCCAGTCAACTACCAAGGCCAGCGAGAGGAGTTTTGACCGAAGGAGACCAACGGCAGTGGGGCTGGCGTGTGGCTGGCAGAATCGGTGAAGAAGAAGAACGTGGGCTTCAATTTGCAAAGGAAGGAGCTGCCGGTCTTCAACATCAGCTATTCACGAAGGTGTTGCACGAAGAAATGAGAAGGGGAGAGAGACTAATCGGTTGAGGTGAGAGGAAAGAGAGATGGATAAGAGTGGGGTGGGACCTTGGCTTGATATTATGCAAAAATATCCTCCAAAATCACTCTTGGCCAAGAAAAACACTCTATTATCACTAAACCATCCAAACGACCTCCATAACCTCAGTAGAAATTCAATATTCTTAGGGGTGAAAAAGGGGATGATACGAATTTTCACCCAATGCTTCAATTGATCTTCAATTCTCTATTGATTCAATTTCAATTGGCCCACAATAAAATCACTTGACCTCTGAATGTCTCAATTGATAATTTTCCCCACCCAATAATTTCTCACACTTCTCAATTTCGAAATCAAAAACCACATTCGGCATTTTCTACACTAAAACAACCCGGTGACAACTTCTTCCCAAAAAGTGTCGGTTGTCAGAAAAATCTTCTGAGACTGAGTCGATGCTCCTAAAATTTATTGTGACATGGCCAAAACTTCAATTTCTGAAATCGGACTCGAATTGGCAGTTAATTTTCATTCGGCGTGTTTTTAGCGTAACCTAGACTATCGGGTAGTTTTCAGAACTTTTTAAGGCAAATGACCCGTGGTCGATTTTCTTCGAGCCACTATGAACCCACTCGACTCAATGGCGACTCTTGATTGTCGTGAAAATCTCGAGGATTCAATTACGGACACAGGGTACCAAAACAATAAGAAAATCAGTCTAGTGTTGGCCGACGAGAATTTTCTAATTCAGTGGTGTCACCCACGATTAGTCACATATCTCTATCGATCCAGTCTATCTCTGATTTCAAATCGATTTTTAACTGTGCCGTAGTGACCTCTAAAGATGGACACGGTCAAGAAGCCGATTCCTGATCGAGTTCTCAAGTCTATTGCTTTAGAATTCCTTAATCATTTCCTCATATAGTCTAGTTATCTCGAGAGTGATCGGCTCTGAGAATAACCCTATAGACGCGTCAATGAAATGCCCGATTTATTCAGTAGAAGACAGGGTTGAAAAATCTGGATGTCACATCTTTAGTAACCCTTTTTTTTTTGTTCAAAACTTTTAGAAATAAATTCGTAGGTGCTCACGTACTCAAAATTCATCTGTCAAAATTTGCACGCACCTAGTTTAAAACCTCATTGTTTTGTTGAACAAATAAGTTTTGGTGTCCAACTTGACACCTCATTTTTTTTCTAATTAATTTTCCATAAGGTCACCTTTTGCAATAATAATAAACAACCATCATAGAACAACCATTTTCATAATATCACGCATAAGTACGAAGCATGCTAAAAATCAACCATGTGACATCCTGAAATTCGAGTCCTCTGAGGAATGAATGGATGTGAATTTCGTCAATGCATTGTTGGTTGATCTCACTCGGAATTGATCACTCCTGAGATACTGACCTTGAGGAGAAAGGCTAATGAGGACAGAACTCGTACGACTAAAGGACTCGACCTGGGAAAACGACTTGACCGTGAGATTTACATGAGGACGATCCTGTAGATAGGCAGGCCGATTCTAAGGACGACTAAAAGTCGATTCGCGGACAGAACATAATGGAACGACAGGTGATTCCGTTTACTGTTATCGAATCCACGAACGACCCTCTGTCGATCCTCAGTAATTGTGTACTTTGAAATAAGAATCTATCCCCCGTAATTTCATGCAGTCAAAGACGTCCATGCATCGAGATGTCTTGAACGTGATTTGATACGAGTCGGTCACGCGTGAATCCTCAAAGCCACCCGTCAGTCTGAGTTGTTACCAAAATGGCATTGGGCGAAATTGACATAGCAAGAGAACTTATGATTGGACTTCGAATTATTGGGAATGTCCGGGACGGACTTTGGATGAAGCTATTTCAGACAGTCGACAGAGCCAGTTAAGCCAAGCAATTGGAAAAAAAAGGGATTTTCGGACTGAGGAAGCAAGCCCGTGAGGAAGTGGGCCGAGCCAAGCCAGTGTGGGCCTTAGGCCCAAGGTGGGACAGCCACCATAATGGGCCTAAGTCAAGCAAATGAGCCCATTGGGCCAAACCAACTATTCCTTCTTCTAAGCCCTTTAATAAACCTTAAGCCCATTTGAGCCCAATCAAGCCCAACCAATTCCCGAGCCCATTCCTGTTCATTTCTAAGCCCATTTCTTAGGCCCGGCCTTCATTTTCAGCCCAAGGTCAGAATGGTAATTGTGCAATGTGAAATGACCAAAATACCCCTAGTTGTAGGGAGAAAAAGGCTAGAGAAGAGAGAGAAGATGATGTCACCATGCATGGGAACTTGAAGCAGCCATTTAATGGCCTTAATGAGGAGTACTTTCAGCCCTCACTTCACTCTCACTCTCCCCCATTCGGCCTCCAAACCGGACGAGCTCCTCTCTTCCTCGTTTTCCCTCTCCTTCAGTTTCTGCTCCAGCTGACCCTTCATCAAAGAATCGAGTCAAAAGTGGTCTTCCCGGATGAATCAGCCAATGATCCACATATCACCGTGACCGGGAGAGACATAACGTTCCAACGAGCTTAGTTTCGTCCCGAACAGAGCTGCCAGTCGTCCTGTACGTCCGTCTCAAGACGCCGGTCGCCGGACCGCCTGGTTCCGCCCTGCTTCGCCTGTTTCGACTTTGCAGCCCGTTTTCTTCCATTCCAGCCGTTCCTTTGCTCATCCCAACCACCCACAAGACTCCCAAGACCCCCCGGGTGTCACCGGTTGCCAGCCACCCTCCTCGCCGGAGCTCCGGCCAAGCCGTTCAACTTGTTTTCTTCTCCGGCAGGGCTGTTTTTCAGAAGTTTCAGTGGGAGTCCGAGCTGTGGTTGCTGTGTTGAGCTTGGGACCACCTTGGATCATCGTGGTAGAGGTCCTGGAGCGTCGCCTCCGTCGTCGCCACCGCGTCGGTGTCTCCGGCCCGCTTAACGAGTGAGTTTAGCTCCTAATCCTTCGATTAGTGCCTAAACTTGCTTAGGGTTGGTTTAGTTAGATTTAATTCTAGTTTAAGTGATTTAATTAATTTGTATTAGCCCTAAGATAGGTGGTTAGATGGATGAATTAGATTAGTCTAGCTTAATCTTGCTTTATTTGCTTAATGTGGTTTATGTGGTTTATGTGGTTAATTAAGTATGCTTGGCTTTAATTAATTGATGATTGCTTTAATTTATGCTTTTAATGATTTATGAATTTTATTTATAGTTTATTAAATTCTGGAAATTACTGTTCATGCGACACTATTCACGAGGTACTGTTCATCGAGTACTGTTCACGTGCACTGTTCATCCAGAATGCGAAAAGTATCTAAAATTCATGTGCGTTGATTCTATGAAGTGATTGGGTGTGTTATTGCATAAACATCCGCATGAATTATATGTTTTTCCAAAAAGAAGGGAAAATGGATTGTCCAAGGGACCGTGGAAGTGGACCGTTATCATGAAAAAAAGGGAGTTTTAGTGGTGTGCTCACGAGATTGAATTGGAACGCCACCGAACGGGAGTTTGGGGGCGATACCCAACGGGAGTCGGAAGCCGGTCGCAGTAGACTCTGGACCGATGTCCCTTTTTGGGAAACCGTCTAAACGGGAGTTCGAGACATAGCCGTGCCCGACGGGGTGGGACGAAGCCCAATCTTTTTATCGGTAGCCCGGCGGGAGTCGGATGAGTGCTAACTGGGAAGTTAGCCATGGCCGGGAGATCATTATTATCTGGAGCACGCATGAGTGTTGAGGTAGATGAGCACCAATTGGAAAGTTAGCTATGGCCGGTAGGTCATTAGTAACTGGAATATGCATTGAGTATATGCATTATGTTTTTGAACTGTGATAATGTGCAATAACGCATGAGAATCATTGCATTGTTGATTCTGGTCATGCATGAGTTAAGCACATTGTTTATGGCACACACGCGTGAATCGATAACGTGTAGAGTATGGCAATGACCAGGTGAGATCGCTTGTGACGCGACTCGTATGTGATTGATGAACTATATCATCTAATGGCCATGTGCATTGCGTGTATTGTGCTGAATTATAACGTACAGGGTATGGCATACCAGGTAAGGTTGTATGTGAATCGACTGTTGGTTGTTGCTTGTGGTGGGGTAGTTCTGGATAGATACCCTGAGTTGAGTTGGTGTACTAATCGGGGCTTAGAGGTGGAACTCGCTGAGATTTATATCTCACTGGTTATTGAATAACCATTTTCAGGTCCCTAGTGTGAAGAGCCAGGAGCTTGAAGCGGAAGGGTCGGGAGCATAGGTGGCTCAGTAGTTCTTTATGACATAGACCTTCTGTATAAGCTTGAAGTGTTTATAAAAGTGTATTTGATTTGAAGTTGGTTGTCCTGCTTTTCTATCCCATGTATATCGTTGTCAGGGGATTAGTTAATTCGCTTCCGCATGTGCAATAAAATGAAAAGGGTCGGCGACGAATCCTGGGAACGTCGCGAAATTCTATCGACTACCGAGGGTTGTGCGCGCGCTCGAGGTTCAGGGCGTGACAAACCAAATCACAAAATATTCATTTTCCAGCAAGCAAGAAACCAAGAACAACTACAAAACCACAACTGGTCCTAACCGGCAGAAACTGGGCCACTCGCGCGCCTCCAAGATTAATTCCAGAACCATAACCAAACGAGTTAAGAAAATTCTCAAATTTGAATATGTTATAAAGGACATTTAAAAGAATATATATATATATATATATATTTTGTAAAGACACCTTGACCCAAATCTTTCTAGAATGAGAGCAGTAAATCGCCCAAACCGTTACAAAAAACTATGTCCGTGTCCAGAAATTCTTTTTTAAAATCAGTATGGTTCGAGATCAAAAAATTGTCCATTTGATCTGAAATTTGACTATGTTAAACTAAAAGATGTGATGAACAACTTTTATACAGAAACTCTTTCAAAAATCAAACCTTAAGAGTTGATAAAAATCCTTTGAATACCAAAAGGTCACTGTTTCCAGCACAATCCGAGATTCTGTTTTGCAAATAACAAAGCTGAAACCTCATTCTTTTAAATCCTTAAAATATTGAGTAAAATATATGTCATAACTGAAGATGTCTAGAATATTTCTCAAAAAGAAAGCAACATCAAAATCGTAGCACATGTTTCCCCAAAAAAATGGCAAATAGTGAGTGTCCAACAAATTGATTCTGGAGATATCCACTAAACTAAGCTAAATTACCCTCATCAGTACTAATCCAACCAACTAGATTAACATTACTCCCTCTTAAGGCTAATCTAACCAAACTAAACTAACAATAATCCATCTTAGAGCTAATCTCACTTAATACTAATTTAACTAAGCTAATTAGCAATAATCTAACCCCTTAAGCACAATTAACATCCTAATCAAAGATTAGGAAGTTAACTCATCGGAATTCGACGGCGGAGACCTCACGACGATGGTGATGCGAAGGCGGTGAAGACCCAAGCCTACCACGTCTCCAATGGAGGCTTGGCGGAGGCGGGGTTGGCTCTACAAGCTCACAACCAAGAGGAGCTCGGTTTGGCTTCTGTGATTGCTGCTGGTCGGTCTTGGTTGAGTTGGTTGGTTGGGCTCTGCTGTGGTTAAAATCGATCGAACGCGATTTTAGTACAATTTAATCTATTTGGTAGCTTTTAGGAATTTTAGCACGTTTGACACGTGGTGGATAATTCTCGATCCACGTTTGTGCATCTCCAAATCATAGACGACGTTCGGTTGTCGTAAAAATCGCAAGGTTTCAATTACGTATACTGAGTATAAAATCGATAGAAAATTGGGTTAGTGCTACTCGATGCGAATTTCGCAATCATGCGAATTCACCCGCAATTCAATTACGTGCTTCCGTCGAATCGACTTATATCTGATCACATTTCAATTATAATGGTGTCATATTAACCCTTGCCGATTATCACGGTTGAGCAATCGATTTCTGATCGAATTCTCAAGTTTGCCACGTTTATATCCCTTAACGGCTTCACCTAATATGTTAGTTAACTCGTGAGTGGTCGACTCAGAGAAAAAGGACCATAGGCGCGTCAACGAAATGCCCATTTCATATTATCGAGACGGGGTCAAAATTCAAGATGTCACAAAAAAAGCCACTACAAGAAGGAATGTCACTACCAGAAGAAGCAAAAGGTTGACAAGACAACAAATATTGTAGAGCGAAACATCAATGGCTTAGTTACTATGGTCTCTCAATTGCAAATTGGGATGGTTGTTAGGACCTATTCTTGGATGCACCATTTAGGGTTTGGCTAATGATCTACTAAGCCTAAATTTAGCTCGGGCTCTCTTAAGCCCATACCAACTCGCAACTTAGGTTTAAGCTCTTAACATACAAATAGATTTTCAATTAGGAGTCACTACTAATTTATTTTTGATGGGTTGATTAGAAACCCAAGTAAAGTAATGAGATATTTACTTTACTCCTACGAACTAGAGATTGTGAGTTCAGGGACTTGATTACGCAGGATTTCTCTAACGCCTTTTCGATATCTTTTCTCTTTTATTCCGAAAAATTGTTTTATAGATAGCTTTAATTGATTTTAATTTACTTTCTTAACATATGAAGTGACCATACAAGTGGGCAAACTACTACTTTAATAACCAAGAAAGCAATAAATCAATTATAAGACTTACCTCATAGTAATGAAAGCATTTGTAATGTTAGCTTAGAATTCACATTAACAGCCCTAGATACGATTTCTAATTAACATGCAGTCACTCAATCTTTTTTAATATTTTCTCTTGTTTAAATGAAAACTAAGATCTTGGCACAATTTGATTATTTGGAGTAGCGTTAATTGAGCCGTTGACCGATAGCATGTGCGTGTGTGCATGGAGAGCATGCATGGTCGATTGACCTTTGACCATGCATGGCCGACTATGACTTTAATTTCATTAGTTTTTCCTATTTTTGGTTTATTTTATTTTTATTTGGTCACCAAATATTTGACCAAGTCAATAAAATTGTCTTCCTATTTAGGCATATTCTAGAATAGGAAGCATTAGATCTCCTAATTGTAACCAAACTAAATTAGGGTTTTGCGGGCTGGTTTTAGGGTTTGTGTGACAGCTAGAAGGCCTGTATTAAGGGCTAGCCGAACTTCTTTGAGAAGACATTATTTTGAGTGTAATAAAAATTGAGAGGTTCTCTTCTATTGTTCTTTCGAGGACTTGACCTTATCAAGGTTCCCTTGTGGTGGTTGATTCGATTTATCGAATGAGATAGCGAATTCTTTCACTCATGGTGTCTATAACGTTGGTTGGTTGACACGGGTTTGTTAACATGTCACATTCATATCGAGGTTACCAATCACAAGTTTGATTGGAGGTCGAGGTTCATAATTCGCACAATCCAAGCCTTCGTAAAACGATCTTTCTGCGACAATTCACATCACATGCGATGCCCACATATGAAATTTTCATTTTTGAAAGATGCTTTTGCATTTGAATAGCGGCTCGATATGAATTTTGTCTAAGTTTGAGTCATATTTAAAGGGCCTGTGAAGCTTCATCAGTGTGCCCATCGATGCATTCTAGTTAGCATTGGTAGTAAATGTGCCTCGTAGCTATGATAGAATTGTGTCTCCCTTTCATCCAAGCTTCCATATCTTATTTTATATCTAAATTTGCAAATTCTTTTTTGGCTTGACATTGATGTTGTCTAGGTTTGGATCATATTTGGGGCGCATGCGAAGCTCGATTGCACCAAAGTTAGCCTTGGTGGCTAAATGTGTTCCATAGCCGCTGCATAACTTCGCCGTGTCATTAACGATTTTTCTAATATTCATTGTTTGATTCCTTCTCAAATGATTTTTGGGCATCATTTGAACCCATTAGTCTTTGATGTGTTCATTTTTTGTTAAACGCATGTGATTGTGTTTGGTGCTTGATGATTGAATAAGTGATCGAGTGTTGCCTCACTAAAATTGCTTGATTGATTGAGAACCAAGCCCGATGGCCTGCCTGCTTGTTTACTTTCAACTATGCATGTGATTTTTAGATGCATGTATGGGTGCGATGAATGATCTTGTAGGATACCTTTTGGGTCACACTTAGAACCTGTTTTAGGGACTTTTTAGCATTGGTTGCCATGCAAAAACACAAATGGTGACCAATAGCTATAAGTCATAAAATAAATGGATTGAGTAGGTGCCCTAGGTGTATCGTCACATGAATCACAAAGACCAATCCCAAGGCCAAACTTGATCAATTATGTATACTGCTTTAGTTTCTTTATTGTTCTTGTTTGTTTTGTGATTGTGATTGATTTTGTATGTTTGTAATGATGATTGTTTCTTTCATTTTATAAGTACCTAGTCTTAGTATTAGACTAGGCTTAGAATAGGTCCATGGAGGTGGTGGCCCCAAGACATGAAGACAATGAATAGTTGATGTCTAATCCGATCCTGTTTTTGTACTATTTGTTCCCCGATATATGTTTCGGGGTGTCTCGTGTTGTATAAATACCTAATGAGTTGCGGGTTTCTTTCTTTCGATTTACTTTTTGCTTAGGATTGTAAGTTAGATTTACTGCTTTCCTTAAACTATTTTTGGATGTTTACTTATTGCACTGTCTTTAAATTTCAATTGATTGTTTTCCATTTTCTCTTTTGATAGATATAGAACAACATGAAATTGACCATCCACATATGGTCACCTAGTTAGTTTTATTGACGTGGAATTACTAAAAATAATTCTCCCAAATAACTCGTATTTTGAATGCATTAACAAAGTGACTACTATTATTTTTTGGCAATCATCATCACACCGTTAGCAAGTCACACTAATGTTCTCAGAAATTCTGGAGATTAAAAAAAAAGAATTTGAAATAAAATTATGTTAGGAAAAGATCAAAAATGTCTTTTCCACCGAAAGAAAGAACATAGACATATAAAAGAACAAAATTCATCCAACCATCCTATGTTCTCAGGAGAGTTAATTGGGTGATTGGACCTTTGTGCCCGTGTCCCTGATTTATAAAAAATGGAGAGCTGATTGAGGTAATAATTACTTGTTTCTCTTATTTTTCAATCGTGCATTGCATCATCTACATATCTAGAGCAAGGTTTAAATTGATAGAATTTCAAGTTGGTGGAGCACAGGCGCGATTTCAAAGTTCGCATCTTTTGAAGACGATACCAAGGTCAATTATCAATCTTTCTACATATGTGTTCAAAGAAAACCAATCAACAATCCAAAGGCAAAGCTTATTCAATTTGAAGTCTTCTTCACACTAAACCTTTTTAAAGGGGTGGCTACATATATTAAACAATCAACCAAATCCTCTGCTTCCATCTGGAGAAGCCTCTGGAAGCACTCGAATTTTTCCAACCAGACTAGAATTACAATTTGGGCCAATAGCCGGCTGTACGCATAGGAAAATGGGTGTAATTGATAAGTCAAAAGTCACCAACAGTGCGATTTATACTTAACTTTCAACCCATCAATAACTAGGATTGGTCAACGTTCTCTCCAATTAGGACTTTTGCAAGTCAATAAATACCCTTTTTGAGCAATGTGTCGTGCCATATAGATCAATGTACCGTGAGCAATGTTCAAAATTATGGAAACTTATGGTGGTTGACAAATCACTAATCACTTTCAAGCAATAACTTGTAAAAAGGTTTCAATAGTAGGTGATCAAAGGTTATTGAAAAGGATTAATCAGAAAAAAAAAATGATGATTGAAAGGACTATATTGTAACTTTTCAAAAAGATCGAGGACTTGCACTGCATTTTCTAAATGGTTTAGAATTTCTAATGTAAATTTTTCGTTACTTAAGCAACGCCGTTTGAAATGCCTAAACAAAAGGAAAAAAATAAAAAAATAAAGACCGGAGGAGTAGAAGATAAGGCAATCAATGTTATTTCATGTGAATTTACAGACGAATAATCAAATCAAAGATCAAAATATAAGGAGGATTATCAGGACAAGACTTGATGATTTTCGCATTATGATTTTTACGTTGAAGAAAGACTGCCTGTATATAAATACATATTTACATAATGGAGCAATATTCATTTGCTTGGTTAATAATTAATTGCACTGAAAATAGTTGCACTACATCCTTTTCACCTCAAAGACCGGAGGACTCTTCTTAGTGGGTATTATATTTGAGAGAATTATTAAAATATACAAGTACTTTTTTTGCAGAACCTAACATCATAATTTAGGGAGACTCTTCTTCTTCTTCTTCTTCTTTTGGTTAGAGCTTTGGCTATTCTAGTCTTCTAATTAGATAATGAAGTTACAAGAGTTGGACATTTTCTACACAACAAGAGAACACAAGACAATATTAACAAGTTTGAACAAGTTTGAGTTCAAGTAAATGGTGCTAGTGCTCCAATATTTGTCAACCCATTTGATATGGGAAAATTATCAAATTAATCCTAAATTTCTTGCACAAATGGTGAGTCTCTGCTAAATGTTCAATTCGTCAATACTAAATATTTACGTGAAATTTTAATGTAATTTTTTCACTTGGAATTGTTGACGTGATAATCTAGTCATCGCTGATCGACAATCTGACATTAATAAATCTACTCAAAACGACATCATAATGAATAATTTTAAGAACCTCTGAATTTTTCTCTTTATTCCCTCTTCCTTTCCTCTATTTATCGCATAACTCTTCATCTTCTTCTTTTAGGGCAACAAATCTGACATGGGAGTGTTGTACATCATCCCCATCGCCATCTTTTCCCTGTATATACATTCTTATCCTAATCAATCGAGTATTTCCTGCAGTATTTTACACAAAGGTTTAGAATTATATTAGCAAAATTAAATGGAGAATGATTAAATTGGCATTTGTACACTATGACAAAAACGTCATGGTAGAGTCACAATTTGAGTAAGCGAGCATCTCTACATGGCCCATCGAAAAGGCAACTTGGACACATCCAGTATCAATGAAAAGGAAAGCAAACCGAGAAAGTATTCTATTGTATCATCCGAGTAAATAAGACACCATGGCCTAGCTATGGTAATTTATCATATTTGTACATACACCGGTGCGCACACCCACACGCTCTTTCTCATTCGTTACAAGCTAAGTTAAAAAAAAAAAAAAAAAAAGAGACAAAAGAAGTATAATTTGATTTGCACCATCCCTTAAAATTTCATTTCTGAATAATCAATGGCTTGCTGATAGTCAAGGGCCAGGACAAGCAAGCTTGAGTGCGTGCGGATAATTCTTGTGCCACAAAACGCATGGTGGGTCGGGAATTGGGACTCATCCGCGTGCACGCCAGCGCCATTGTGATGATGAATACCACTTCCTTGGCTACTTGACCGGTCGGAGCAGAAAGACGCGGGTCAAGCATCTCCCCCGGTAGCAGATTTGGGTCTTCCAGTGAATTCGATGTTTGTGTCCTCTGTAGGGAAAAGAGAAGATCCCCCGGATGCTTCCCCATCATGATTTCTAGCGCCACTATTCTAAAGCTATATACATCGCATTTGTCCGTCACCCGCGTCGTAACTGCTAACTCTATTTTTCAAGAAGAAAAAATAATCAATGTTATGATCACGAGCAGAATACAAATTCCAAATTTCTATGGTACTATGACACAAATCACTTTTCAAAACCTATACTTGCTCTTGTTAGAAGTTTAGAATTATTCGACAAATGCAAATTTGAGATGTTATTAGAGATATTTGATCAGTCCCTATAGCATGTACAAGCAAAATGTATGGTTGGATTTGATCATGAACCTTACCAGGAGCCATGTAGCCATAAGACCCAACCACTGTGGTCCAATTTGACGAGTCAGGATTCAAGAGTTTCACTGTCCCGAAATCCGAAAGCTGAGGCTCGAAGTTTTCATACGAAATATAGATAGATCCACATAATCCATCCAAAGCTAGGTTTGTAATGCAATATAATCGTATGGGTTTTGCTATTGGACCATTATAGGAGTAACAACATACTTTGAGCCACATATTTTTGTAGGAGTGGATTCTATAACAATTTAGAATTATTTATTATTTATTTTTTGACCCAAAATAGGCAGTTAATGTCATAGTAAATTAAAAACAGTCACGTAAGTATTTTCTAACTTTATAAAAGGCTAAGAGAATATCCGTATATACATGTAAAGCTAAAGACCTCGCTATAAATACTAATGGACTTGAGCTAGCGCTGGTTAAAATGCCAAGTAGGTCAACTTTTGCAATTATTTTAAAGCCCAAAAACTGCTTTCTATAATTCTAAATGGAAGTCTTCATTATTGTACATACCATCGACCTCTATGTAGTGGTTCTTGATGAATTTTCGTTCCGCTTTTTTCAAAAAAATTCAATTAGATTCAAGTATAATTAATTTGATGTTAAAGTAATTTAGCTGAATAAATTAATAGTGTGTCCAAAAAATTGCTCTGTTATATAATTCATAGCAATATTACTGCCCAGATGTTAACTACTTGATACTGTCCTTGTCCTTTTCCTTATTGCCCTCATTTCTCAAATGTTATTATAATGCTCATTCTCAATAACAGTCTATATTTAGCTATTTTTCTTGATAATAAATATATTTTTCCTTCATCCATTTTTGTAAGCAACCCAAACAAGCAATTTTAGAAAAAAAAAAATCAATGGGTAATTTTCCATGGAATAAATGTTTGTCATGCGCATTATTGATCTTTGTTAATCTCGAGATTAGCAATCAAAGATCTTCTACTTGACTCAATGTTTAAATTAGCTTGTTTGCCTTCCTTTGATTCGGAACAACTGAACAAGAAATGACAAAGTCTATTCCCAAAGAGAGATGCACGTGTAGGACTAATTTAAGCAATTGCCGATTCTCTCTTTTAATTTGCATTCCCAATGTATGCAGTGCAATTAGATTTAATTATAATTAATATAATTTATAATTAACCTAATCCTATATAGTAATTACGAACATAATTAATTTTTTCTAACACCCTCGTGCGCACTGTTGATAAAACTCCTATAAGGTTTTGAAGTTGACAAAGCTTTCTTGTTCTTGTTCTGAATAATACTAGACTTCCATGCTATATTGTGGAATTTTGTCAAAGTCTATTTACTCCAGAAGTCTTTCCAACTCTGACGAGATCTAGACTGAAATCAAGTCCAGAATGAAGATATAATCAGACTAAGGATTATTGATCATTTATCCTTAATATTTGGTTTTCTGGCAAAAGAGCTCACTTACCTTTTATAAATATATTGATGGAATCAATCATGAATTAATGAAATCAATTTTGAAGACAAGTTCATTTTTGGGAAGCATCTACTTATCAAAATCTAGATTCTAATTGTATGGGCGACCAGAATCATCGGATTTCCATTTCAATCTTCAAACGGCTACAAGATTTCCTTAATCGATTCTGTCCAACGAATTGATTGGAAGAAATTCCTCTGGAGAATGCCAACAGTTAGAAAAGCGTAGAGGAGTATTTAAGGAGGTCATTCAGTCCATCTGAGGTAGTACGTGAAAATTGAAATTCCAAAATTTGAGGCATTTCCAATCACTTGTTCTTCATTAACAACGCTTACAAATTATATTCAAGAGAGAAAAACACAAGAAAAGTGACTTAGTGAGAGAAAAAGAAATCCTCCACTGAGTGTTCGTACTGAAATCATTGTATTTCTCTATTGATACCTTAGTGAATTTTAGTCAGAAGGCTGTCAGCGTGGAAAAGTTGTTCCCCAATGTATGTTTTGGGATGTCTCGTGTTGTATAAATACCTAACAAGTTGCGGGTTTCTTTCTTTTGATTTACTTTGTGGTTAGGATTGTAAGTTAGATTTACTGCTTTCCTGAAACTATTTTTGGATGTTTACTTACCGCACTGTCCTTAAATTTCAATTGATTGTTTTCCATTTTCTCTTTCGATAGATATAGAACAACATGAAATTGACCATCCACGTATGGTCACCTAGTTAGTTTTATTGGCATGAAAGAGTCAAAAGACATGCATAGACACCATAGGAAACATGACATACTATTAAGTACCGAAAAAGTACTAATATAAATGTTAGTGTAACCAAAGTCCCTGACCTTGAAGAATCTCTAGTTGTGTAGATATCAAGGGACCGCTCCTAACCCTCAATTGGGTTTTTTAACCGATTCCTAAAAACAAGGCTAGTGGCGACACCTAACTTTCATCTAGGTTGTCTTGAACAATTCATTTACAATAAATCAATTTGTCGTGAGGAGTATGGGTCTTGATAAGATTCACTGCGGTTTAGCATACTTAACATGGAAATCGTCCTAAATGATGAAATGATGCCATCATTATGGATGAAAGTACCATCGGGAAGGCTATTGTGGTAAGAGTATCCTGAAATTCATTATTCAAACTTGATCTTGTTTTTTGAAGTGTGTCGTGCGTGCGAAAGCGAATCACGACAAATCCCATTGTCACGTGAGATACGAGCTTGGGAAAGCTCACAACTATGACCGAGTAAATTCACATGGTCGATTCCGAAAGATGAGGTGATGACATCTTTTGGAATATATAGAGTGAGGGAGCTCTCATGGTCAAGTACCCCTAAACTTGACTTTTTCCCCTCAACATAGGACCAAGCTTGGGTCACGACAGGGATGAGGGAAAAAACACAACGAATCAACACACCACCTTAAAAGTTGTGGGAAAAACACCACCAAAGGTCGCTAATAAGTAATTATTGACCCCAAAACTGACCTACACTTGTTGCGGGCAAGAGCATGTTAGACATTTATTACTATTTGTGATTACTATATAGTATTAGGGTAATTACAATTCATATTAATTAAAATATATTCATTTATATGTAAATTGGCCAAAACAAAGATCTCTCTTTTGGAATGGATTATGTCATTTCTTGTTCGGTTGTTCCTAATCAAAGGCAGGCAACCAAGCTAACGTAAGCTTAGAGAGTCAAGTAGAAGATCTTTGCTTGCTAATCTCTTAATTAACAAAGACCAATACTATGCATGTGCACATTTGTTTCCCGGAAAATTCTCCATTAGAAAATAATTTTTCTAAAAGTGATCGTTTGTTACTTACAAAAAATGAATGAATGAGAAATATTTTTATCATTGGTGAAAACATTTAAATATAAACTATCGCAACAATGAACTTTAGTGTAACATTAGGAAAACAAGGACAACGAGGAAAAGGACAAGGATGATATCAAGTATAAAAGATGGTCCAGTAATATTGGTACAAATTATGTGACAGAGCAATTTCCACGCACACTATTCATTTAGATCCAGATAAACTACTTTAACATTAAATATGGTCCGGCCCAAATTAACCTATATTGACCCATTTTTATGTAATAAAGTTTTAGGGACTCATACCTATCAAAAAACCCAACACATTCCCTAACCAATTGGAGATACAATTTTTAGCAATTTTTTCCTTAAAATGTCTAAAATAACATACTAAAAAATAACCAAATTTTAAATTATAATACACAAAAAAATTGTCAAATAAGAAATTACTAAAAATAATTCTCCCAAATAACTCGTATTTTGAATGCATTAACAAAGTGACCACTATTATTTTTCGGCAATCATCATCACACCGTTAGCAAGTCACACTAAGAGTGCACATGACAAAATTTCTGGAACAAAAATTGATTTCTGGCCAGAAATTGATTTCTCAATTTGTATTTCAGAAATTGAGAAGTTAAAAATTTTAACTTTTGATTTCTTTTTCAAATCTATTTCTAGAATAGAAATCTGTTCCAGAAATTGAAAAATCAAATTGCGTTACCAAATGGATTTCTGTTCCAAACTTGTTCTAGGGATTAGAGAAACAAAGAAATAGAGAAGTAGAAATTTTATCATGCGCGCCCTAATGTTCTCAAAAATTCTGGAGATTAAAAAAATTGAATTTGAGATAAAATTAAGTTAGGAAAAGATCAAAAATGTCTTTTCCACCAAAAGAAAGAACATATAGAAGAACAAAATTCATCCAACCATCCTATGTTCTCAGGAGAGCTAATTGGGTGATTGGACCTTTGTGCCCGTGTCCCTAATTTATTAAAAACGGAGAGCTGATTGAGGTTATAATTACTTGTTTCTCTTATCTTTCAATCGTGCATTGCATCATCTAGATATCTAGAGCAAGGTTTAAATTGATAGAATTTCAAGATGGTGGAGCACAGACGCGATTTCAAAGTTCGCATCTTTTGAACACGATACCACGGTCAATTATCAATCTTTCTACATATGTGTTCAAAGAAAACCGATTAACAATCCAAAGACAAAGCTTATTCAATTTGAATTCTTCTTCACGCTCAACCTTTTAAAGGGGTGACTATGTATATTAAACAATCAACCAAATCCTCCGATTCCATATGGAGATGCCTCTGGAAGCACTCGAATTTTTCCAACCATACTAGAATTACAATTTGGGCCAATAGCCGGCTGTACGCATAGGAAAATGGGTGTAATTCATAAGTCCAAAGTCACCTACACTGCGTTCTATACTTAACTTCCAACCCATCAATAACTAGGATTGGTGAACGTTCTCTCCAATTAGGACTTTTGCAAGTCAATAAATACCATTTTTGAGCAATGTGTCGTGCCATATAGATCAATGTACTGTGAGCTACGTTCAAAATTATGGAAACTTATGGTGGCTGACAAATCACTAATCACTTTCAAGCCATAACTTGTAAAAAGGTTCAATAGTAGGTGATCAAAGGTTATTGAAAAGAATTAATCAGAAAAAAAAAATGATGATTGAAAGGACTATATTGTAACTTTTCAAAAAGATCGAGGACTTGGACTGCGTTTTCTAAATTGTATAGAATTTCTAATGTAAATTTTTCATTACTTAAGCAGCGTCGTTTGAAATGCCTAAACAAAAGGAAAAAATAAAAAAATAAAGACCGGATGAGTAAAAGATAAGACAATCAATGTTATTTCATGTGTGAATTTACAGAAGAATAATCAAATCAAAGATCAAAATATAAGGAAGATTATTAGGACAAGACTTGATGGGACGAAGACTAGATGATTTTCCCATTATGATTTTTACGTTGAAGAAAGACTACCTGTATATAAATACATATTTACATAATGGAGCAATATTCATATGCTAGGTTAATAATTAATTGTACTGAAAATAGTTGCACTACATCCTTTTCACCTTAAAAGACCGGAGGACTCTTCTTAGTGGGTATTATATTTGAGAGAATTATTAAAATATACCAGTATTTTTTTTTTTTTTTTTTTTTTTTTGCAGAACCTAACATCATAATTTAGGGAGACTCTTCTTCTTCTTCTTCTTCTCTTGGTTAGAGCTTTGGCTATTCTAGTCTTCTGATTAGATAATGAAGTTACAAGAGTTGGACATTTTCTACACAACATGAGAACACAAGACGATATTAACAAGTTTGAACAAGTTTGAGTTCAAGTAAATGGTGCTAGTGCTCCAATATTTGTCAACCCATTTGATATGGGAAAATTATTAAATTAATCTTAAATTTCTTGCACAAATGGTGAGTCTGTGCTAAATTTTCAATTTGTCAAAGTACTAAATGTTTACGTGAAATTTTAATGTAATTTTTTCACTTGGAATTGTTGACGTGATAATCTAGTCATCGCTGATTGACAATCTGACATAGATAAATCTACTCAAAACAACATCATAATGAATAATTTTAAGAACCTCTGAATTTTTCTCTCTTTTTTTCCCTCTTCCTTTCCTCTATTTATTGCATAACTGTTCATCTTCTTCTTTTTGGGTAACAAATCTGACATGGGAGTGTTGTACATCATCCCCATCGCCATCTATTCCCTGTATATACATTCTTATCCTTCTTATCCTAATCAATCGAGTATTTCCTGCAGTATTTTACACAAAGGTTTAGAATTATATTAGCAAAATTAAATGGGGAGTGATTAAATTGGCATTCGTACAATAAAAATATAATTGAATAGATATTTCCCATTTGATGCCACCAACAAATGACTTCTGTTTGAGTTTGTTTGCAAACAAAAATCCTATGACAAAAACGTCATGGTAGTCACAATTTGAGTAAGCGAGCATCTCTACATGGCCCATCGAAAAGGCAACCTGGACACATCTCGTATCAATGTAAAGGAAAACAAACCGAGAAAGTATTCTATTGTATCATCCGAGTGGATAAGACACCATGGCCTAGCTATGGTAATTTATTATATTTGTACATACACCGGTGCGCACACCCACCCGCTCTTTCTCATTCGTTACAAGCTAAGTCAAAAAAAGAAAAAGAAAAGAGAGAGACAAAAGAAGTATCGTTTGATTTGCACCATCCCTTAAAATTTCATTTCTGAATACTCAATGGCTTGCTGATAGTCAAGGGCCTGGACAAGCAAGCTTGAATGCGTGCGGATAATTCTTGTGCCACAAAACGCATGGTGGGTCGGGAATTGGGACTCGTCCGCGTGCACGCCACCGCCATTGTGATCATGAATACCACTTCCTTGGCTAGTTGACCGGTCGGAGGAGAAAGACGCGGGTCAAGCACATCCCCCGGTAGCAGATTTGGGTCTTCCAGTGAATTCGATGTTTGTGTCCTCTGTAGAGAAAAGAGAAGATCCCCCGGATGCTTCCCCATCATGATTTCTAGCACCACTATTCCAAAGCTATATACATCGCATTTGTCCGTCACCCGCATCGTAACTGCTAACTCTATTTTTCAAGAAGAAAAAAGAATCAATGTTGTGATCACGAGCAGAATACAAATTCCAAATTTCTATGGTACTCTGACACAAATCACTTTTCAAAACCTATACTTGCTCTTGTTAGAAGTCTTGTTAGAATTATTCGACAAATGCAAATTTGAGATGTTATTAGAGATATTTGATCAGTCCCTATAGCATGTACAAGCGAAATGTATGGTTGGATTTGATCATGAAGCTTACCAGGAGCCATGTAGCCATGAGACCCAACCACTGTGGTCCAATTTGACGAGTCAAGATTCAAGAGTTTTGCTGTCCCAAAATCTGAAAGTAGAGGCTCGAAGTCCCACTTGAGCAAGATGTTTTTCAAGGTTATGTCCCGATGGACGATGGGCAGGGAACAATCATGATGCAAGTAGGCAATCGCGTGAGCTACGCCTCGAACAATCTTCACCCTTATACCCCAGTCTAGTTCAGCTCCACCTTTTTCTCCATACAAGACCTTTGCCAAACTGCCTCGCTCCACAAACTCATAGACCAAGTAATTGCAACCGCTCTTGGAACAGAACCCATGGAGCTTGATCACATTGCGGTGCCGGACCTCGGTCAAAATGCAGATCTCCTTCTTGAAACTCTGGTAGATGACCGCGGGGACATCACTGGATTCTGATACTTTCAATTTTTTGACGGCGATGATGTGGCCATGGGCCAGTTCGGCCTTGTAAACGCTTCCAAACCCGCCCTTTCCAATGCAATACCTTTCGCTGAAGTCGTCAGTAGCCTTGGCGATGTCATTGAATGTGAACTTCCCTTCCCTTTCCCATATGATCGACTCACCATTAATCTCGTCATCGAGTTCCTTGTTTCGCCGCTGAAATGCCAGAATCACAGCAATGAAAGACACCAGAACTAAGCAGCAGATACCCACAATCACACCGTTAAGAACCTTTTTCCTATTTTTGGTCGATTTACTGCTCGTCCCACAAGGAGATAATCCTGTAACGTTTCCACACAAGCCCGGATTCCCGATAAAAGCACTTCCCGGTGCTTGTTGGAAGATGCGACCACTAGGAACCGCACCCGTCAGCTTGTTGTACGATAAGTCTATGGAGGTTAAACTCACCAAGCTGGTGAGAGCAACTGGGATTGTACCCGAGAAGTTGTTATGCGAAAGATTGAGATTTTCCAGCTTCGTAAGCTTTGCTAAATTGGACGGAATTGATCCGGCTAGTGAATTGTGGCTCAGGTCTAGGAAAATTTGTAGCACAAACAAGTTCCCGAGCTCCGGAGATATGAAACCTGACAGATTATTGTTGCTCAAGTTCAAACTTTGTAAATTTCTGCAATCTGCTAGCTCGTCTGGTATGCTTCCGCTCATTGTATTCTTCGACAAATCAAGATAATTTAGCTTCGACAATTTTCCCAATGAGATGGGAATATCTCCGGCCAAACGGTTGTTGCTCAAGTTCAGGCTCAACAACTCCCCCAAATTTCCCATCTCGTCGGGAATTTTCCCGGTCAAGTCATTGTCGTGCAACGTCAGGACACGTATCTGAGACAATTTCCCAAGCTCCGGTGGGATGTGGCCAGCAATTTTGTTGCCATCTATCTGCAAATTCGTGAGATTTTTACACTCTCCCCATTCTGCTGAGAGATTCCCAACAAATCGGTTGTTGTGGAGGCTTATAAAGATCAGATTCGGATAAACTCCGAACGCACTAGTGATATTTGCAGTGAACTGATTGTTGTCCAGACGAACTCTCCTTAGCCCCGAACAATTCCTCAAGCAGTTGGGCAGTGGCCCAGTGAAGTTATTCCCATTGACCACGAGATTTCGAATAGCAAAGCCGCTGCATAATTCTGGCGGCAGTTCTCCGGTGAAGCTGTTGTACGAAAAGACAACAAAGCCCAGGGAAGGGCTGTACTTGCCGAAATCCTGTGGTACTCCTCCCGAGAAATGGTTTGTGAACAAAGAGATTAACTGCAAGTTAGCAAGGCGAGAGATGGTCTTGGGGACCTCTCCATAGAACTGGTTCGTGTTGAGGTCGAGAGTGGTCAACCATGTAAGATTCCCAACCTCTGACGGAATAGTCCCGGTCAGGTTGTTGGAGAAAAGCAAGAGGATTTGCAGGTTGCTGAGGTTCCACAATGTCGTAGGGATTTGGCCGGAGAGACTGTTCTCTGATAGGTCTAACTCGAGCAGATTCTCGAGGCTCCCGATCCCAGCAGGGATTGAGCCAGAGAGCCAATTGCGGTACAAGTAGAGGTAACTTAGCTTGGTCAGGCTTCCAATTTCCGGTGGAATTTCCCTGGAGAGAGAATTGTTCTGGAGCTGCAAAGAAATGAGTTCTGTCCAATTCGTGAAGAAGTAAGGCGATAACTCACCTGACAGGTAATTATCCGAAGCTCCAAATTCTGACAATCTGACTAGATTGGAGAGAGAGAGAGGCAGCTCCCCAGATATCGAATTCATGGCAAGGGCTAAGAAGGTGAGGCTTGAACAAAGACCAAGCTCGGAAGGGATCGAAGAGTTCAAGAGGTTTAGGTGGAAATCCAGCTTTTCAAGCTGCCTCAATTGACCAATGGAGCTAGGAATTGCCCCTTCAAAAGAATTGTTGTACATCTCTATCATCTGAAGCTCAGACAGCAATCCTATGTCTCCAGGAATAAGACCACTAAACAGATTGTTACCAATCCGGATCTCCTTCAACCGGAAAAGTGTTGATATGTTTGAGATTGGCCCCCGGAGAGAATTAGCCGTGAGGTTGAGGTATTCAAGGTTCACCAGGTTGGCATACACAGCCTCTGGAATTTCGCCAGTCAACGTGTTTTGCGAAAGGTCCAGGTATGTCAGGTTCTGGCAATCGGCCATGAAGCCCGGGAATTTGCCGTCGAGCAAATTGAGGAAGAGGCTCAGGTAAGTCGCCGATGGGATGGCAGAGAATTTCGACCAGTCAGGAGATTCAAAGTAGTTTGATCCAAGATCCAAGTGCCGCACCTTCCCAAGATTGCTGATCTGGTAAGGAATAGAACCATTGAGAGTGTTGTTCAAAAGGCTCAAGTACTGAATCTCTTGCAATTGGCCTATATTGGGCGGTATGCCACCTTCGAAGAGATTGCTACCCAGGTCCAAGAACCTGAGCTTGGAGAGATTGCCGATCGAGGAGGGTATTGGGCCCTCGAGATTGTTGTTACTGACGTCAAAGTGGGTCAGGTTCGGGAAAGAAGTGAAGTCGAGCGCATGGAGGGCGCCACTGATGGTTGAGCCTGAGAGGCTGATCTCTGAGACTGACCCGCCATTGTTGCAGGCAACGCCAGTCCAGTTGCAGAGACGGGTGATGTTGGTGAGTGACCATGAGCTTAGAGAAGGTGGAGGAGGAGAGAGAGAATTCTTCCAATTGACCAGAGCTTGTGCCTCTGCGGTTGGCGATGGTGAGGCCTGAAATGGGAGCAAGAAAAGTAGACAGAGGAAGAAGAATAAGAGAGGGATAGTTGCATTTGATTTTTTCATGCCTAGAGATATGCTAAGGTGAGCTTGTGCCTCTGGTGTTTTGCGCACCCTTTTAAGGTGGTGCATTGATCCACTGTGCTTTTTCCCTAATGCTGGTTTTGATAAGTTTGATTTACCTGATTATTATTTTTTTATTCCAACGTGATTAATGGTACAAGTGAATTTCCTCTTTTTCTATTATATTCTCGATTTCAACTTTTCAAATTTTCTTTTCTCCAATCGAACCTACTGGTTGATGGTTGAATTGATCGATGACCATCAGTCATGTTAGAAATATATTATCTAACTCTATGTGTCTCCCTGATTGTAATCCTCATTAATTGTAATTCTATTGTAACATAATGTTAAAATAAATAGCCGTCTTGTAAAGCCTGTAAATGGGCTCTTATATAGTACGTTCAAATATATAAAAAATTCTTCAATTCACTTTTTTCGCATAGAAGCCATTGAGTTATATAGTGTTATAGCAATGTTGCCGTAGCCGCGCTGGTATCCATTCATCATAGAATTGCCGCCCTTGATTGTTGTTTAGTTATTCCCGTTGCTTGTTTTGAAAAACGAACACTGTCGTCAAACTCACTACTCTTAGACAAGTCAAACCCTGAAATATCGTCCCCAACAGACTCCGGAAACCGCCACACATGCCACCGCGTGCTGCCACGTCACGGGTCCAACTACGCCATCGCCTGTAAGATCTTTTTCCCATGTCATTATTTGGATATTTTCTGACAAAAGCCACCAGAATAGGTTCTTCATCCGCCGACAAGTCCCACTTTAGCAAAGGATGTCGCTAGAAGAGCTGCCTGGCGCCCTCACGTGTCGCCCAAGTCCTCTGCGTATGAGATTCATGTGCCTGTGTGCCTTTCATGTGATTCGCCAAGCCTGCTAAACAAGTGACGTCATCCTCCATGTCGTTGCCAGTTTTTGGCCACGTTGTCCGCCACGTTGTCCACCACGTGTCTGCCACATCGGCTTATGATTGTGGTCATTAACCAGCGTTGACCAAACCAATGCGCCTATTTTTCCAATCATTTCAATTTGTTTCAGACCGACCCTTGGTGTTTTCAGACCAGTAGCTAAGGCATTTCAACATCCTGAATCTATTTTTGGCCTTATTTTCTTAATATCAGCTTTCTAAGTAGAAAGACACCCCAAGTCTCAAAACTTAGCATGGGTGGATATTTAAGTGCCAAACTTCCAAAATATAATATCCTCGATTTCGGTCCTTATTTTGTCCCCAACTAATAGGGCAAGGACTAATACGCCAATAGTGAAACTAAGCCATTAGCTGGTTCGAAGGACGGTCATAAGTTAGTTGGCTCGTTCGGGACTTGGTGACCAAGGTCTAGATGTGGAGTGCTTGACTATGGAGTGGTTATTCGACCATAAAGATTGGTGGTGGGATGATCACGTACTATCATGGATTGGCAGACGGTCATGGCTTGGTTCCGCCCAATCATCGCACCAATTGTGGGTGACTCCGCTCGGTCATTGTATCGGTCATTAATGACCATGGATTGATCTAATGCAACCATGAGTCAAAATGTAATCTTCATCAAATAACTGTCGGAAAAGTATTTTCAATCTCACAAAACAGTTCATAAATATTATCACAAGGAGATTTATTGTCTGTAAAACACTTGCAATTTTACCCATCAAATGGGTTGACAATTATCGGAGCACTGGCACCATTAACATGAACTTAAACTTTCTCACGTTCATGTACAACATCTGGCCTTTCTCCTTAATTATGATGTGAAGTTCTCCAACAAAAATATTGACACATTTTAATAATTTTCTTAAATAAAATACCCACTAAGAAGTGTCCCCGGGTCTCCAAGGTGGAAAGGATCTAGTGCAAAAATTTTCAGTACAGTTAATCATTAACCGGACAAATGCATATTGCTACATTTTATATATATAAATATATATGTCTCTTCAACGTTAAAATCATAATGGCAAATTTTTTTAGGCTTATTAAAAGTTTTGTCTTGATAATCTTCCTTATAATTTGATACTTGCTTTGATTGTTTTTTATCGATTTTAAATTCACACATTAGTGGACATTCATCGTCTTATCTTCCACTCCTCCGTTCTTAATTTTCTTTATTATCTTCCTTTTGTTTAGGAATTTCAAACAATGTTACTTAGCTAATGAGAAATTTACAGTGAAAATTCTATCCATTTAGGAAACGTGGTCTAAGTCTTGAATCTTTTTGAAAAGTTGCAGTGTAGTCCTTTCCATCATCATTTTTTTCCCGATTTTTCCTTGTTGACAACCTTTAAACACCTACTTTATAACCTTTCTACAAGTTATCACTTAAAGTGATCGGTGATTGTTAGTCATGGTGAACTTACGTAATTTTAACGTGGCTAGTGGTGCATTAATCTCTATGGCATGATACATTGCTCAAAAAGGGAATTTATTGACTCGCAAGAGTCCTAATTTGAGAGAATGTTCACTGATCCTAGTTACCGGTGGGTTGGAAGTTGGTCATTAATCACATTGTTGGTGACTTTTGACTAATCAAATTACACCCACTTTCGGGGTGCAATCTAATAGGTAGCTTTGGCCCAAAATGCAATTCTGGTCTACTTGGAAAAATTCTTGTCTTCACGTTCAACCACTTTAAAGGGTTGAGCGTGAAGAAGACTCCAAGTTGACAAAGTTCTGTTTTTAGATGGTTAATTGGTTTTCTTTGAACATATTTGTGGAAAGATTGATAATTGACAGTCATCACATGTTCCAAAGCTGCAAGCCTTGAAATGGCTTCCATGTTCAACAAACTTGAAATCCGCTTAATTTAGACTTGCTCTAGAATACGTAGATGATGCAATGCACGATAGAAAAAAGAAAGAAAAAGAAAGTAATTTTTATCTCAATTAGCTCTTTTTTTTAATAAATCAGGAACGCGAGCGTAAAGGTCCAACCAGACAATTTGCTCACTTAAGAACATATCACATTATAAAACGGATTATTAATATGTTTGCCATAGCGAAGAAAATATTCTGAGGAGATGGTTGGATGAAGTTTGGTTCTTCTATGTCTGCTACGTTCTTTCTTTTGGTGAAAAAAACGTTTTACATCTTTTACTGATATATTTTTTTCTTCAGATTTAAACCTTTTTATTTACAAAATCTTTTTACGATATCATTGTGACTGTGCTAAGGGTCCGACGACGATGGCAGAAAAATAACACTGGTCACTTTGTTAGCGCATTCAAATTACAAGTTATTTGGATGGACTATTTTTAGAAATTTCTTATTTGATAACTTTTTATTTTTTAAAATTAGTTATTTTTTTAGTACGTTATTTTCTATATTTAAGGAGAAAAACTCCTAAAATTGGAGTTCCGATTGGGTCTGAAATATGTTGGGTCTATGATAGGTATGATTCTCTAAAAATGTTTTGCATAAAATTGGATCAATACATGTTAATTTGGGTCGAACCCCATTTTCAACTCACCTAAACCGCCCCAATACACTGATTTGACAAGTCCACTCACAGCTAAATAACAGAGATGTGGAATTACATAGTCTGATACGCCACCTTTGAAAGAGTATGAGACTTTTCAATCGGCAAAAGGAGATTATGAGACATTTCGATCGGCAAAAGGAGATTATATACAACTCCACATGTGTACGCTGAGGCAATGTGACGCTTTGTTCCGAAAATCACTTTGATTTAATTAGTTATTGGTGAGTTGGAAGTTAGGCATAAATTGCATTGTCATGACTTGACCTGTCAATTATACCCATTTATTAATTAAGCTTTCAGATTTTATTATTAACCATTCCTATATTATTTTGGTGACATAATTTTCACTTCTAAATGACTAAATGCACTCCATTTATACAAGATATAGGGAAGCACCTTTGTTGGATTCCACATGTATGAATTTTCCCTTAATTTAGTTCTTTTCTACAGTGGGTTTCCTTCAAATTTAAACCCATTGTTGTTAGAAAATTTAAAAAAAACAACAACATTTTATTTGTTAATTCAAAATAAATGAAATTTTTCTCCCATGAAAAATATTTCTTTTACTTTAAACATAGTTTTTTATTTTTAAAAACATTGTTTGTATGTAGATTTTCTGCATTTCTACGTGGAAATTAATCGTGAAACATGCTCAACGAACTGCAAAATTCTCAAGGTCTCTCTACTAGACAAAGTTGCTAACATGTACAGAAGGTAAAAAAAAAAAAAAGAACAAAAGGAGAAGAAAATATAGGCTTTTGATATGCATGATAATAACCGCTTCAATAATACTAACCGGATGCTATGTAAAACTTTAAAAAGTAAAAGAAAAGAATAATGTGTAAATTGGGGTCCACTACTTTTATGTTTCAATTGAATAAAATAGGGCAATTTTTGTCTCTAACGAAAATGGAGTGGATCTAGTCATATAGGCTGCGTAAATAGCCTCCCCCTATATGTAATGGTTAAACAAGAGGTTTACCAGGAAGAGCATTAGGAGCCACATGGCAAATCATTATTAATAGTCCTAAATCAATCAGGACAAAAAATGTAAAGGTGCAACATAATCTGAAGAAAATAAACTTTAGTAAACAAAGTAAAATAAGTGATAAGTCCGGAATATTCACATCTCAAATAAGACATGGGAACCGTGCATCTAGTTTTTCATTGACAATTTCCCTTGAATTAGGAATTGTCAAACATTTTTTTTCAGTATTCAAAGTTTTCATATTAAATATAGATAGATCCACATAATCCATCCAAAGCCAGGTTTGTAATGCAATATAGGCTTTGCTATTAGGCCATTGTAGGAGTAACAACATACTTTGAGCCACATATTTTTTAGGAGTGGATTTTATAACAATTTATAATTATTTATTATTTATTTTTGACCCAAAATAGGCAGTTAATATCACAGTAATTAAAAATAATCACGTAAGTACTTTTCTAACCGTATAAAAGGCTAAGAGAATATCCATAAATACATGTAATGCTAAAGACCTGGCTATAAATACTAATGGACTTGAGCTGGCTCTGGTTAAAATGCCAAGGTAGGTCAACTTTTGCAATTATTTTAAAGCCCAAAAACTGCTTTCTATAATTCTAAATGGAAGTCTTCATTATTGTACATACCATCGACCTCTATGTAGTGGTTCTTGATGAATTTTCGTTCCGCTTTTTTCAAAAAATTTCAATTAGATTCATGTATAATTAATTTGATGTTAAAGTAGTTTAGCTGAATAAATGAATACTGTGTCCAAAAAAATTGCTCTATTATATAATTCATGGCAATATTACTGGCCTGATGTTATCTACTTGATGCTGTCCTTGTCCATTTCCTTATCGCCCTCATTTCTCAAATGTTATTAGAATGCTTATTCTCAATAACAGTCTATATTTAGCTATTTTTCTTGATAATAAATATACTTTTCCTTCATTCATTTTTGTAAGCAACCCAAAAATCAATTTTAGAAAAAAAAAAATCGATGGTTAATTCTCCATGGAATAAATGTGTGTCATGCGCAATATTGGTCTTTGTTAATTTCGAGATTAGCAAGCAAAGATCTTCTACTTGACGCAATGTTTAAATTAGCTTATTTGCCTTCCTTTGATTAGGAACAACTGAATAAGAAATGACAAAGTCCATTCCCACAGAGAGATGCACGTGTAGGACTAATTTAAAAAATTGCCAACTCTCTTTTAATTTGCATTCCCAGTGTATGCGGTGCAATTAGAGTTAATTATAATTAATATAAATTATAATTAACCTAATCCTATATAGTAATTACGAACATAATTAATTTTTTTTTTCTAACACCCTCGGTGCACGCAAGATATGCCGAAGTCACTTTGGGGGTCAAATTTATACTTATTGGCGGCCTTGGTGAGGTTTTGCCCACCACTTTCAAGATGGTGCGTTGATCCATCATGCTTTTCTTTTGTGCCGTCCTTGATAAGTCGGATTTAACTGGAAGGACTTTGTGTGCAGCAATAATCTTATTTTATTGTTTTACTCTGCCTTGATTAATGGTACAAATGAGTTTCCTCCTTTGCTATTTTATCCTTGGTTTCAACTTTTTCGATTTGTTTTTCTAATCAAGTAGGTTAAGCGATGTTGAATTGACTGGTGGATGATTAGCCAAAAGAAGTGCATGGTGGGCCCTTGTGTCCCCAATTTATGGCCTGTCCTTATAACTTGAGAAAAGTTCAGTGCATCGTTCCATTTCCGTCTACTTTCCCCCGCATTACTGAACTTTCGAAATCTACGATTGGATTAGCGATAATTCAAAATAGGAATAATCAATTTTAGGATGGATTTGTTTCCCACCCTGAAACCAAAACCGGACCAGATATTATAGTAAGAAAATGACACTCGAATGGGTGTCTATTGCAATTAAACAAGCAAATCTTTTTATAGATAGATTTGATTATTTAGCCATCTAATAAAAAATCTTCAATCGTATCTTTTAAGCATTAATCAAGTAATGATAAAAGTAAGAAGTGTTGGTAGTCCGTACACTACTTTTATGATTTGAGTGAATATTGTTGATGGTTGCTAAACTTTCTTAATGAGTGGTAAATTTTTATTTACATATAACCCACTTGATGAATTTTTATTTACCTATTGAAGGCAAACATGTAAAATTTTCATCCAAAGTGATTGGAAAATGACTAAAATAAATAGTCATTGAAGTTCAACGATCTTCAGACCAAAAAAAAAAAAAGTTCAACGATCCGGATGTAGATTATTTCAAATTACATTGCCCGGTTCTCTGCTGGAAATTACATATCATAACAAATATATAGGACACCGGTTTGCAATGCGGTCTGCGAAAATGTGAGAATCGGATAACCAAAACTCACGAGTTTGGGACACCCTAGAGTGCCAAAACTTAACACAGAGGGACACTTAAGTGCCAAAACTTCAGAAATGTACACTTAAGTGCCAATTTCTGAGTAAAGTGGAACACTTAAGTGCCACTCTAGTTAAAATCCGACCAAATTACTGACGTGGTAATTTTCCGGCGAGTTGGGTGCAAAACAGTGTCGTTTTGCTCGCTGAAGTGGCAAGAAAATACAAAAATGACGTCATTTTATGTATGATGTGTAAATAATTAATATAAAAATTAAATAAATTAAATTTAAAATTAATTTTATTTAAAATATTCTAAAAATTAAAAAAATTAAAATTAAAAAACCTAAAAATAAAAAACCTAAAATTAAAAAAAAAAAAAAAACCTAAAAAAATTAAAAACCTAAAGTTAAAAAAAAAAAATTGAGGAGGGAGTGAAGGGGGTGGCTGAGGGCTGAGCCCTCGCCACCGCCGGGAAGGGCCGGTGACGGAGGGGGCAGGGTCGGCTGGGGTCGTCGGCCCCCGGCCGATCGGCGGTGAGGGTCGCGAGCCCTCATCGGATCGCGGCCAGGGCCACAACCCTCGCCGCAGATCTGGGCGAGGCCTCACGGGCTCTCGCCGCCTCCGGGAAGGGTCGGCGATGGTGGGGCGAGCATTGACCGGGGTTGCCGGGCCATGGCCAGGGGCTAGCGATGCCGGCCGACCGGCGGCGAGGGCCCGCGAGCCCTCGCCGCCTCCCCACCGTCGCTAGCCCTTCCCGGCGACGGTGCGGCGAGCATTAGCTGGTGGGGAGGCGGCGGAGGCAAGGGCTCCCCCTTCTTTTTTTAGGTTTTTAATTTTAACATTTTTAATTTTTAGAATATTTTAAATAAAATTAAGTTTTAATTTAATTTAATTAATTTTTATATTAATTATTTACACATCATACACAAAATGACGTTGTTTTTGCATTTTCTTGCCATGTTAGTGAGCAAAACGACGCCATTTTGCACCCAACTTGCCAGAAAATTGCCACATTAGCAATTTGGCTGGATTTTGGTCAAAGTGGCACTTAAGTGTTCCACTTTACTCCAAAATTAGCACTTAAGTGTACATTTCCGAAGTTTTGGCACTTAAGTGTCCCTCCGTGCTAAGTTTTGGCGCTTGGGCTGTTCTTCTACCCAAAACTCACACTTAAAGGAACAAAAGATGCATAAATACATACACCCTCATAAGCTCAACTTGTAGAACCACGAAAGGAGATTATATACAACTCCCGATGTGCGCGTCAAGCAATATGAGCTCATGGTTGCTCACCAACAACACCCATCTCTGCAACTGGATTGGCATTGCCTGCAACAATGGCGGGCCAGCTTTAGAGATCAGCCTCTCTCGCTCAAGCCTCAATGGCACATTCCCTGCGCTCGACTTCGCTTCGTTCCCAAACCTGACCCACTTCGTTCCTGAACCTTCCTCGGTCAGCAATCTCTCCAAGCTCAGGTTCGGGACACGGGAAGCAATCTCTTCGAGGGTGGCATACCACCCTAGACAGGCTAATTGGAAGAGATTCAGTATTTGAGCCTCTTGAACAACAGTCTCAATGGTGCTGATCAAGTATATTTATGGAGATTAGATATCTCTTTATTAGAGAATATCATTAGAGATATTATTGGATATTAAGAATATTATTTAGTATTCCGTGATTCTTTTAGATTTTCCTTTCTTATTATTCGTCGGAGAAAGGTTCTCTCGACAAATATCTTTCACCAAAGGGGCAAAATTTTGGCTTTATTGTTTGAAATGGGTTCCGTGTCATTTGGCAAAGGAAGCGACTTGTCTAAACTACAGACAAATGAAAATACGGGAAAACATGAGAAAAGTAAATGTGCGATTGAATGTAAAAGTGCAATAAAGGAAAAGATAACTAATGAAATAGTTGTTTGATTGTTGATTTTGGCAAAATGTCTTTTACACGAATGCCTCTTTGGCTATTTATGATTATATTCTACGAGTAACTTCTCTTTGGCAGTTACCACTTCAATATCGAATCATTCCGGAAGTCTCAGCTTCCTATCAATAATTGCTCTGCCTTGTCCATGTCCTTGCTAGTGTCGATTCCCATAACTGCTTTCATTCTTATCTCATCCATCTCGACAGGTTTTCTGATGTCACGTCTTTCAACATCTTCATTGCCGATTGTTGACATTTCGGCCCATTGTCCATGGGTCCTCGCATGTTGGGCCTATTTTACTCTTATTTACTTCCAAGCCAATGGGCTAATTTTGATGCCAACAAATACCCCCTTTAAAAGAATTAAAAGATCATTTTAATGACTATACTGGCTGACATTATCACCTTGATTCTCACAGAATGTCGCTTCGGCTTCTAATCCTCCGTTCGAGACTTGGTGCCTTTTAGGGTTCTGAACCCACATACATTTCGAATCGCTCATTGCGCCTCTTCCCCTATAAACACATAGCTCCTGACTTTTAGCTTTGTCTCCTCCGATGCCATTGAAGCTTTCAAGCTTCAATTTTTATCTTTTTCCTTTGTTGTTTTCACCCTTTTTTTGGTCCCCTCTTGGTCCTACCATGTCTCGATTATACGATTCCAACACTTTCCTCGCTTATCTTGAGCAACTCAAGTTCCTAAAGTACCCAGACAATGTCTACTTGTCACCGCAAAACTCTCCATAAGAAGTAGCTGACGAGATAGTCCTTGGTCCATACCTATGAATGCTGGTAGCTTCTCTTTTCCTTTCTAAATGTTTCCCTTAGTATGTAGAAAAACCACTTCCATTTCAAAGAGACCACCTTTGGAGCGTGTCTTGAGCCCCTCTTCGGGCCAGCGATGGCGGAGAGGCGGCAAGGGCCCGCGAACCCTTACCCAGATCTAGGGTGAGGATTGCGGCCCTTGCGGCGATATGGCAAGGGCTCGCGGCCTGGCCGGCGACCTCGGTCGACCCTACCCCCTCCGTCGCCGGCCCTTCCCGACGGTGGCAGGGAGGCGACGGCGAGGACTCAGCCCTCAGCCGCCCCCATCGGTACCCCCTTTTTTAAAATTTAAAATTTTAATTTTTATTTTTAATAATATTTTAAATAAATTTAAGTTTAAATTTAATTTAATTAATTTTTATATTAATTATTTACACATTTGAATTTTTTAGAATATTTTAAATACATTTAGTTTTATAATTAATTTTATTAATTTTTATATTAATTATTTACACATCGAGCCAAAATGACGTCGTTTTTGCATTTTCTCGCCACATCAGCATGCAAATCAACGCCGTTTCACACCCAACTCGCCGAAAAATTGCCACGTCAACAATTTGACCAGATTTTGGCCGGAGTGGCACTTAAGTCTCCGATTATGGTACTTAAGTGTACCTTTCCAAAGTTTTGGCACTTAAGTGTCCTTTCGTGCCAAGTTTTGGCACTTCAAGTGTCTGTATCTCCTTCTTTGCGTATTGCCACCTCCTCATGGCAGAGAGGTGGAAGCTACTAAGAGAGGCAGTGAAACAAAGAAGAATCTTCAATCTGCCTGAATTTGAACTGGGATTCTGCAACTTTTTACAGCGTCTCTTCGAGCCTTTACCAGGTACATAGAATGTTGAATCTGTAATGGGAGGCACCGTGCCATTTTTAATGAATTCTTGGTATATTTTCTTGTGGCTTCATTGCTTATCCCCCTATGCAGCTTTTGCATGGTTGAAATGTGAAGGCAGTATAGAAGATTGTGAAAGCTTTCTTAAAAGCCATAACATCTGGACGAGGAGCAGAAGGCATTTTGGGGTTAGCCCTTCATATGTCCGAGTAAGGATGTTGGACCGTGATAGAACTTTTGGCTGTTTCGTTAAAAGGTTATCGCAGATCCATCTGTGACGATTATTAGTAGGAGCAAGATCTTTTGTACATCAAATTCCAAGCCCTGAGTTTGCAAGCTAGGATTCTTGTGCATTTATTCTAATTTTATTTAAATCCACTCGTGCCAAGTACGAGATGGCGGTGATTTTATTTTATTTATCGCTAAAATCCATCCTAAGCATGCAATACTATCTATACCAAGGTCCGTCCATGCTAGTTAATGTTAATGAGGTTCACTCCTATGTGGAGGAAGCCCAATGAGTTGCAAGCCCAAAAAGGTTGGGGCTTGAGCCCATATGATAAGTTATATGGAGAAATAGGGTTTCTCACTATATATATAAAGTGGTAGCCGCAAAAGGAATTAGTAACAAGAGAAAAATAGAATGTATAAAATCTAGGAGTTTGGGCAATATCTAATTTACATCAAACTGACATCAGAGGTTGATTCGTGATCCGATTGAGCTGAAATTTTGTCAGCATGTTCGTAGCGCAATTTTCTCAAATCTGAACGGTTTAATTTTCATTTGAAGCTCACTACATTAGGTTTTTCATGAATTAATCAAAACCTGCATTTTTTGTTAGATTTGTCCTTGATTTCTTGTGAAATTCAAGTGTATTGCCAAGAATTATGTTCTTGAGGTGTTTGCTGCTATGTACCGTAGTATTTGCTAAAGAGGAACATTGTTCACCCAATTTCATTGATAGTCAAGATTTTTGGGTGGACTCCAGTCCCGTGATTTTTTATCTCCTCACATCGAGGAGGTTTTCCACAAAAAAAAATCGTATTGTGTTCACGTGCTTGGTATTTATTTTACTATACTATATCGATTTCTATTAGGTTTACACAAGAGGGAATATTATTTTATTCCGTTGCATTAATTCAATATTGTTCGAATTGTTACTATTCTTCCATCAGAGTGGTATTAGAGCTTTTGGTTATTGCTTGATTTTTCTGCCTTGTGTTAAATAATGGAAATGAATACAAGTAGAATGGTTACACTGAATGGTTCAAATTATCATATTTGGAAAGGAAAGATAGAAGACCTTTTATATGTAAAAGATTTTTATTTGCCCGTATTTGCCAATGAGAAACCAGAGAATAAAATTGATGCTGAATGGTCTATATTTCATGGTCAAATGTGTGGTTATATTAGGCATTGGGTGGATGATAATGTTTTGAACCATATTATTGAGGAAACACATGCACGCAGTTTAGGGGATAAGCTCGAACAGTTATATGCTCAAAAGATTAGGAATAATAAGTTATTTTTGATAAAATAGATAATGGCTTTGAGATATTAAGATGGTACTCGTTTGACTGATCATTTAAATTCTTTTCAAGGAATGATAAATCGGTTGGCTGCGATGAGAATTAAGTTTGATGATGAGATACAAGCACTATAGTTGCTTGGTATTTTGTCGGACTCATGGGAGACGTTTCGAATATCTTTGTCTAATTCTGCCCCGGATGGTATGATTACTATGGATTTAGCCAAGAGTAGTATTTTGAATGAAAAGATGAGAATGAAGACATAAGGATCATCATCTTCACATTCTGATGCCTTGATTGTTGAGAAAAAGGGGAAGAAGTGAGTCTCGAGCTCCAAGAAATAGAGATAAAAGTTGAGATAAAAGCAGGGGTAAGTATAATAAATTTGCTAATGTTGAGTGCCATTATTGTCATTAGAAGGGATATATTCAGAGGTTTTGTCACCAATTAAAAATGGGGAAACAAAATGGGAAAAGTAAAGAGAAGAAAAGTGATTATGACAGTGATGACAATCGTGTTGCCGCACTTAAAGAAAACTTTCTCATTATTTTTTATGGCGATGCGGTGAATTTTGTATCTCATGAGACCAGTTGGGTAATTGATAGTGGTGCATTCCTTCATGCTACGTCTCGTAGGGATTTTTTTACATCATACAGGTTAGGTGACTTCGGATCTGTGAAAATGGGAAACAATAGGCTAGCTCAAGCTGTAGGCATTGATGATGTATACCTAGAAACCAGCAATAGCACAAGGTTAGTATTGAATAATGTTAAACATATACCTGATATCAACTTAAATTTGATTTCTGCAAGCAAGTTGGATGATGAGGGGTATTGCGGCACCTTCAGTAATGGTCAATGGAAGCTCATCAAAGGTTCTCTTGTTTTGGCTAGAGGTGAAAATATTCTTCGTTGTATATTATACAGGCAAAGTTATTTACAGACAAAATTAATGCAGTAGATAGCGAAGATGCATCTGAGTTATGGCATAAGAGGCTCAGTCACATCAGTAAGAAGGGTTTGTCACTATTAGCCAAGAAGAAGCTCCTTTCAGGATTGAAAAGTTCGGCGCTAAAGAAGTGTGCTCACTGTTTACTAAGAAAACATAACAGAGTTGCATTTAAAAGCTCTCCTCCTTCATGAAAGTCAAGTATACTGGATTTAGTGCATTCTGATGTTTGCGGTCCTATGAAAACAAAATCACTTGGTGGCTCTTTTTATTTTGTTACCTTCATAGATGGTTTTTCAAGGAAAATTTGGATTCATACCTTAGAAACTAAAGATCAAGTGTTAGATGCTTTTAAGTAATTTCAGGCTTCAGTTGAGAGGCGGACTAGAAAGAAATTGAAATGTATCAGAACTGATAATTAGGGACAGTATATTGGACTTTTTGATGAATATTGCAGACAACAAGGTATTCGACATCAAAAGACATCTCCCAAGACGCCTCAATTAGATGGCTTAGCTGAGAGAATGAACAAAACACTAGTTGAAAGGGTAATATGCATACTTTTACAGTCAAAGTTACCTAGATCCTTTTGGGGTGAGGCTTTAAGTACAGTTGTGCATGTATTAAATTTTACTCCATGAATTCCTTTAGAGTTTGATGTTCCTAATAGAGTTTGGACGGGCAAAGATGTTTTTTATGATTATTTGTGTGTCTTTGGGTGCAAAGCATTTGTACATATTCCCAAAGATGAGAGGTTTAAACTTGATGTGAAAACACGACAGTGCATATTTATTGGTTATGGGCAGAATATGCTTAGCTACAAATTTTATAATCTGGTTGAAAAGAAAATTGTAAGAAGTAGAGACGTTGTGTTTATGGAAGATCAAATAATAGAGGATATTGAGAAAGCATAGATGATTTCAGCACTACAGGTTAGTGATAATTTGGTTGATTTGGATCCAATTCCTCTTACAAATATTCCTACATAGGTTGATGAAGAGCAGCAAGAAGTCAATGTTCCAAATAACGCATATGTTCTTGAACATATTGAAATGGATAATACTATTCTTGAACCAGAGGCTCAATTAGATATTCCACTAGATGTTCCAGTCCAGAGATCTGTTAGAGACCAACAACCTTCCACCAGGTATTCTAAAGATGAGTATATATTATTGATCGATACAGGTGAACCAGAGTGCTATGCAGAAGCAATAGAAGATGAGTACAAAAGCAATTGGTTTGATTCTATGCGAGATGAGATGCAGTCACTTTATGATAATCATACTTTTGAGTTAGTGAAGTTATCTAAAAGTAAAAGAGCTTTGAAGAACAAGTGGGTATACAAGTTGAAGCAAGATGAACATACTTCACAACCACAGTATGAAGCTAGATTGGTTGTTAAGGGATTCAGTCAGAGAAAGGGTATTGATTTTGATGATATATTTTCTCCGGTAGTGAAAATGTCTTCTATCCGTGTGGTACGAAGCTTTGCAACTACCCTAGATCTGGAAATTGAGCAAATGGATGTCAAAACAGTCTTCCTACATGGTGACTTGGAGGAAGAGATATACATGGAACAACTTGAGGGTTTTAAAGTGAAAGGGAAAGAGAATTATGTGTACAAATTGAAGAAAAGCCTCTATGGCCTAAAACAAACACCGAGACAGTGGTACAAAAAGTTTGCGTCAGTTATGACAAAACAGGGCTATAAGAAGACTTCCTCGGATAACTATGTGTTTGTCCAAAAATTTTCTGATGATGACTTTATTGTTCTCTTGCTTTATGTTGATGATATGTTGATTGTTGGTAGGAATGCTTCAAGAATTGAGTTATTGAAGAAACAATTGAGTAAGTCTTTTGCCACGAAAGACTTGGCTCACCGAAGCAAATTCTTGGCATTAGAATTACCCGAGACAGAGATGCTAAGAAGTTGTTTTTGTCGTAGGAGAAATATATCGAGAAAATCCTTTAGAAATTTTACATGGACAAAGCTAAAGTGGTTAGTACTCCTCTTGCTGCCCACTTTAAGTTAAATATGAAGCAAAGTCCTATGAATGATAAAGAGAATAAAGATATGGAAAGTGTTCGTTATGCCTTAGCTGTAGGAAGCTTAATGTATGCGATGGTATGTACATGCCTAGACTTGGTGCACGCAGTTGGCGTTGTTAGTCGCTATTTGTCTAATCTAGGCAGAGAGCACTAGAATGCAGTGAAGTGGATTATGAGGTATATTCGGGGAACTTCAAATTTGAAACTCAGTTTCGGGACCTGGAAACTTAAGTTAGTTGGATACACAGATTCTAACTTGGCAAGAGATATTGATACTTGTAAATCTATTTCTGGTTATTTGATTTCTTTTGCGGGTGAAGCTGTGTCATGGAAATCAAGATTGCAGAAGTGTGTTGCACTTTCTACAACCGAAGCTGAATTTATTGTAGTGACTAAAGCTAGTAAAGAGATGCTATGGATGAAGAAGTTCTTAAAAGAACTTGGGTTCAAGCAAAAGAGGTATGTGCTATTTTGTGATAATCAAAGTGTAATTCATCTTGGTAAGAATTCATTTTTTCATTCTAGATCGAAACATATTGGTGTTAGATATCATTGGATAAGGGATATTCTAGATGAAAAGTTGTTGGAACTTGAGAAAATTCATACAAATCATAATGGCTTTGATATGATGACGAAGACTCTATCAAGAGAGAAGCTTGAACATTGCCAATTGATAGCAGGGATGGTGAATCCTTCCACATTGTTGTGAGGGGGAGATTTGTTAGCTGGGTTCACTCCTATGTGAAGGAAGCGTAATGAATTGTAAGCCCAAAAAGGGCTTGAGTCAATGTGATAAGTTATATGGAGAAATAGGGTTTCTCATTATAATATATAAAGTGGTAGCCGCAAAAAGAAATAGTAACAAGAGAACAAGAGAAAATAAAAAATATGAGGATTTGGGCAATATTTGATTTACATCAAGCTGGCATCGAAGGTCAATTCGTGGTCAGCTGAAATTTTGTCAGCATGTTCGTGGCGCGATTTTCTCGAATCTGAACGGTTTGATTTTCGTTTGAAGCTCCCTACATCAGGTTTTTCGTGGATTGATCAAAACTTGCGTTTTTGGTCAGATTTGTCATTGATCTCTTGTGAAATTCAAGTATATTGCCAAGAATTATGTTCTTGAGGTGTTTGCAACTACGTACCTCTAGTATTTGCTAGAAAAGAACATTGTTCACCCAATTTCGTTGATAGTGAAGATTTTCAGGTAGACTCCGGTCCCGTGATTTTTGATCTCCTCACATCGAGGAGGTTTTCCATGTAAAAAAATAGTCTTCTATTCGCATGCTTGGTATTTATTTTACTCTACTATATCGATTCCTATTAAGTTTACACAAGATGCGAGATTCTTTTATTCCATTGCGTTAATTCGATATTGTTCGAATTGTTACTATTCTCCCATCAGTTATGAGTATGGGCAACTACTCGTGGACGCTAGATCTGTCTTGTGAGGAAACGACGAAGATTGTCTACTCCGTAATCAAATCCCTCGCACATGTAAGCTTATTTCTTTCTGGAATATCTTTGGTTCAATCAAGTGAACCGTTGAACTCCATGTTGTGGATAGTGGGATCACTAGGCCATTCACAATCAAGTGTTCACTGACTTGTGCATACTTTACATTTAGCTCCTCTCATCCATACCTGACATTCTCGAGTAGCTGGTTTTGAGGATTGTTGCATAATGTATTTGAAAGGAGCGACATTAATCTGCAATACCACGAAAAAATTTCGCTTGCTACTTCATGACAGAGAGGCAGAACGAGGGAAATCATCACGTTACATTGAATCTTATACCAGTCCAGCATCACGTCATGCGTTCTAATTTGCAGTTATATGCCGAGTATTAAAGGGAATTAAGAGAGACGGCATAGCATACGAAACTCATGAAAGTAAGCGGTGCGAAAAAGCTCATAATTTCCTAACACTTCAAATGACGAAATCATAACTCATGCTACGGGCCCTTCGTTTCCAAATTGGATAAGTCAAGATGGACGCCAAAGAGCGTGCTGAAAATGGCCCCAAGCGTGGGGTGACAAAGGCTTCTAGAGCCGTTTCCCGGCCATCGCCTTGAGTGCTCTCGTTTATCTTCCGTTCAGCAACCCGCTGAAGACTCGGTCATTCCCTCCAAGTGATGCTTCCCACTCCATCGAGGACGTTAAAATGTGAGAGAGTTCATGAACAATTTCTTTCATTTCCGGTCTGTTGATAGCATCGTCAGACGTCGCCAGGCCAAATCCGCTATCTGTGGGGCAAAAGCAAAAATAGCAGGAGTATCAGTTTTTTTTTTTTTTTTTTTTTTTGGGGGTAGGCTTGGTGGTGGGAACATCAGATTGACTCTTCAGTTCGTGTCCTGTTACTATATTAATTGTAAGCTTTTTGTATGTATAAAATGTTTGCATAGAATAGTTTCGTATTGAAGAGCTGTTACTCATTTGATGTTCGAAGATACAGAGAAATCGGTACATATGGATCGACCTGTCCTGCTATGGTAGACATGCTAATCACTTTAGATCTCATCACATGGATATGGAACGTAATAAATCAAGCATACCGGTGCAATTTCACTGACCTTAAAAACCTCCTCAAAGGGGTAACTCCCTCTCACGTTACAATCTATGATTGCTTCCAAAGCATTTTGTGGTTTTTGGCCTTCGAAAATCGTTGTCGTCTGGGAATGGCAAATTAAGCGGTGAATCCTGAGATGGGATGTTAGCAATAATTTCACGCAAATAGTTTCCTTGTATGGCAGCTGATTCTGACTAAGGATATATGCGCCTTATGTTTCATTTCATGCGCTAATGGCATTTTGTATCCTTTCAGTTTACAGTAATGGGGAGATTCGATGATGGTATGTTGTATGTCATGTTTCAAAATTGGAAAGTGCATGTAGCATGCGCTCTCCCGTGAAAGCTGCGTATAAAACCAGTTAAGATCGCAAAATGCTGACTTACAGTTGATATTAGGGTCCTAAACTTACTTGGGTCCCTGTCATCACGAGCGAGTGAGCGCTGACCAGTGACTATTTCTGCTAAAACCACTCCAAAAGCATAAACATCTCCTTTTGAAGTCATTTGCAGCTCGCAGATGGACCTGCAGGGGAGCAGTAAGCTCCAAAGTCGAGTCTCAGATGAAATGCATGATGTCCGAAAAAGTTTGCACCATCGGTAAGCATGTTTTCTCTGTTTCCCTTGTCATAAAAAAAGACCAAAGCACCTACTCAGGAGGAATATAACCAGGTGTGCCAACTACACGTATTGCAAATACTCCTTGTTCATTGGATCGTTCCACCAGTCTTGCGAGTCCAAAATCAGCCCCCTGCCGACACAGCAGGTCAACATCATTCTAGGAGTTATATACCCTAGTAGCTTAAGGCGAAGGCAGAAAGCCTGGAAGGAAAATTCATGTGAAACTTCCGTCAAACCCACATTACTAAGAAGTGAATGCTCAAACCAGTTATTCATTACCTTTGCTCTGAGCCCCTGGTCAAGTAAAATATTACTTGTCTTGATGTCACGATGCACGTACCACGCCTTGGTATGATCATGAATGTACTCAATTCCTCTTTCAGCATCAAGTGCTATATTTGCTCTTGCTGTCCAGGAGAGAGGTTGGTGACCTGCAAGAACTAGCAATTGAGTACCTTTTCCAGGCAGAAAAAGGAGGTAGATCTATTACTATTGTAACCTTTCAGTAAAGGATCATGAAGGTGGTCGTTCAGTGAGCCATTTGGAACATACTCATGGACCAAGTATAAATAGTTTTCACTGCTTGATTATCCAAGAAGCTCCACCTACAGAGCTAGAGAGATCAGTGAGATAGTAGCATGAACCTTCGCTTTTTCTTGATCACCATTTTGCGTGAGAAATCTAAATCATGACCGAACTTTTTTTATTTTTTTTATTTTTTTGGCCAGTAGATACTTACCACATTAATGTGATGTATTTTGCACAAAACTTTAAGCTCAGCAAAGAACTCCTTCGGCCGGCTGGATTTCATCTCCTTGACAGCAACTTCCTGAAATTGAGACAAGGCGTGTTTGGTCTTAGGATAGGAAAGCAGATCATTGTCCTGGATTGAGCTCCACGAAAAAAGGTGGAGATAAGGTAAAAGCCTGACGTGTGTATCATACCCGGTTCCCTAAAATGCCATAATACACACTCCCATACCCTCCCTCTCCAATTCCGAGCATCATCAAAGTCTTTTGTAGCCTCGTACATATCCTCCAAGCTGTGCATAACTGGTTTATCTGATTCAAATTTCTCATCTGGGACAAGAATGATAGCTTCACGTAAGTGTATCAGATACTATGCATGCTTTACTTGCCTTTCCTTAGAAAAACTCATGAAAGGTCACCATTTACTTGTCAGAGAAATAAAATTCAAAGTGGCTCTCTAAGGAAAGACAACTCTTTCAGTTTCTTCAGCTCATATATGAGCCTCATCTTTTCTGTTTAAATCAAAATTTCATCTCGAGTGCCATATTGTGTCACGTAAAATCTCACTTAAACTTAGGCCATCATGAGAAAATTCCCGATTTTTCAATCACCTAACTGACCTTCAAAGTCCTTTTTGTGGAAGAGTTGTTTCAGTGGGGTAGTCTTCTGGGCATATCTGAGCTCTTACTTGTTGCCTCAGGATCTACTTGTCCACCTTTGCCCCTTCTGTTTCTCCTTTGATATAACAAAATCAGTATGCTCATCGATGCTAAAGTTACCTCTGACAGGATCACTGCTATCTCAATCCACTTCTTCATTTTCCCTAATGCATGATGTCTACTGTATATTGTCCCTGACTTGATCCCGCTTTATTCGGTCTTAATTTGCCTACAATCATTCTGTAAATGAAAATTTTAGGCCTTGCAATCTTAAAATGACAACAGAAGATCACTCTTAAACATAAAGAGAGAGTTCAGCTTACGTTGCTTGTGACCTTGAGTTGCCCTATTTTCCATAGGTACATACAGCACCCACCCGACATCTATATAACTAGGATCCTGAGTCAACTTCGGGTTCAGTTTCTCGACCTCACTCAAATTTGAGGACAGCAGATGGGCAATCTGTGATAGAGTGTCATGCTCTTGAGCCGTGTAAGTCATGATTTCTTGAGATCCTTCTTCCACACAACCGCACAAGAGATGCATAGTTACCGTATTTCCAACATTAAATACGTCCTCACCAGTAACATTATAAGCTTGTCCACTGTAGAAATCATTGTAGATTCTGGCAAATGAATCATCTGGTTTTACTTTGTAAGAAGTATCATAGGAGTATCTGTTGGTGCCATTCAGGTATGTACAAGTGCATGGCACAGATACCAGATAATCTTGCCCTGGCCCGTGGATTATTGGTTTGATTTCTGACACGTTGACCGAGTAGAGAGTGGCTATTTCTTCTACGTGACGTCCTCCAGAGATATGGTACAAGTAAGAATTGCATGATTGCAGTGCTTCAGAACATGGGAAAGGGCGCATGAGACTTGTCCTGCTGAACACACTAAGGGAGAGAGCAGTCCTGGAGATAAATATCAGCGAGACAAGAGACAGGAAGAATTTGCTGATAAAACGAGCCTTCTTTGATGAAGAACCAATCGGCAAATAAGCAAAATGCACCTTTGAGCCTAGACCTGTCTTTTGCTTTGCATCTTGTTGCTCTGATGATGACTGACGAGAACATAGGGTACTGTAATTATGACCAATCCTTTTAAACCTGTTGAAATATAGATAAAAGAATATTCAGCTGCACCTTCAGCCAGATCCTCGTCTTTTCCACCGGGTCAGTATCTTTCTGATCTTATTAAATCTGTACGCGACAGGTGCATGTTCTCTCTTATTAGCAATAGAACAAACTGCTACATGTGTTTAAAGAAAGTTCTGAAGAAGGGACATACCCTTTAGTTTAAGTTCTTTTCAGGCATATTGTGGAAGGCCAAGGATGTCAAGGAGCGAGTTTGAGCACAAAAGTCCATCTTCTTGATACTAATTAGTCAGAATTCGCAGTGATTTGATATTATGGAATGTGATTAGGTGGTGCAAAAGCGGAGGTGGAGGTCTAGTTCTGCTAAGTACTGGCACCATTTCCCTATATTACTAAGAGCAATCTGAGGTAGCGGCAAGCACTCCGTTCCATTAACATCTGTTTCATATAGATCACATTTTTGCGATGATGATTTATGTATTAACATAAAAGATTTGATCATCTGTGTCTTCATTGCGATGTCTTTTAGCAGTGTGGAAGCTAGCCGCGTCTTGGTGTTCATGGAAGTATATGTGCGAAATGAGACTTTCTCAGCCTATCTTATTGACACAAATTGCTGACAAGGGCACGTAATCTTAATATTGAAGCTGAAGCTTTATGGCGTCGTGTGGAGATCTTTAACGAGACTTTTCCGGGTGGCAATGAGCCAAATTTATTTTCGTTACAGAGCCAAATTTAACGAGACTTACGAGCTGATTGTTTAGCAGGCCATGCTCATTGCTTAATGCCTCTAGTTACTTAGCTTGGTAGCCGCTTTTCTTGGCACTTGATGTGTAAGTTTGGTAAAACTGATAACAAGCAACCAAACACAACGGTGCATCTTCTGATCAATTTGCTGCATTTAACGTTGATTCAAAATTCTTTCGTTTTCATTTATTAGACTAGTAGACTAGTAGACATTCAATAAGAGTCTTGCACAAAGGTTTGTTAAACAATTCAAGCGACAGGTCTTTATATACCGATTCGGTAATCTTGCAGATTGCGGTTGTTTTCTTCACGATCTTGCGGGCCGGTCCTTATGTTGTCTTTTTGGGCTTGTGAATGTTTACTTTTGGAGATATTTTAGCAAGACCTATAAATTGGATGGACCTCTCTCAAAGTCATTAGATCAATATCATTTGGATTAAGATTGACCTATAGGCCGAACTGATATGCATCCATTATGGGCCAATTTGTCATCGGCTTTGCAAAGGCCAGCTTTTACTTTGTCTTTCAGAAAAAAGATACCATAAATATTATAAATTTGTGCGGTACTCATTTCAATATCATAACTTCTTTTTTTATCACCTAAACATCACATCGGTGAAAAACTGATCATTTCAGTGCATTCGGCAACTTATTCCCATGGTTTATCATACATGACTTTTTTTTTTTTCCAGATAAAAAAAATGAAGTCCAACATGGACAAAGGGCAAGACAAAGTGACACTTTGATCAGAGAAAAACTAATTCTCCTCTCTCTCTCTCTCTCTCTCTCTCTCTCTCTCTCTCTCTCTCTCTCTCTCTCTCTCTCTCCACACCAGGGGCGATCTTCGCTCGTCTTCATAAAACCTCGGCACTTTCGCAACTTGAAATTCGAAAACTTCATCGGTAAAGCAAATCGTGAGGTTTTCACAGTAAAGCACTTGTTCAGCATGATTTGCTGACAAATACCATTATGAGATGATACAGAGGGCGATGGCAGGAAGAAAGAAGGAAAGAAAACGATACAGGTTTTGTTGGCATTAGAATAGAGAATGCGTAAGTTCATTTGCTTTACTATGAAAACTTGGTGGGGGAAAACGTCAGAACAATTTCTTCACTTTGAAAACTTTATCTCTCGCTCACTCCGTGTCATCTTATTTTACTGTCCGTTGCATATTTCGTCAAGTAAATTTTCCCCAATTTGAGGAATTGGGGCTGGGATTATAAGCAATTTTGCTCCGATCTGTTAATTTGGGGCAAACATTGTGATAGATGATGTCATTTAGAAGCAATTTTGCCAACTTTATTTTGCTGATGAGGCATATTAGATGGTTTATATTAAATATTGCCATGTCGGATTTTCAAGCCATGAAAATTACCAATTGAAACGATCAATTTAAAAAAAAAAAAATCAAAATGGCACTCGAATAATTGTCAGAATTATGACAATAAGTGAGCACCACTCTCACAAAATCGTTACACCAATATTATTTAGAGTAGGATTGACCTACAACCCAACTCTTATACATTTATTATATGCTAATGGTTCGTACGTAACTCCATTCTTAAGGGGTCTGGGACCAGTGAGTATCAGGATTAGGTGAGGGTGGAGACTTGTCGAGACTCGCCCTCAGGCTACGCGACTCCATCACTTTCCTCCTCTTCTTCTTCCCGAAATCAACGTAGGAATCAAGACCAATTGCCCCCTTGAGTTTGAACCAACCACCTAATGCTTTTCTTGGGGATCCCGTCTTGCCTTCTTTGCTTACACCTTCATTACACAATTTAGAGAAATCCTAGAGTGAGTTTATCAAGCTAGAGAAAGAATCATATGTTCATTATTAACAAATGTGATCTTTCTCGCGATAAGGAAATAAGAAGAAGGAAAAAGAATGACGGTGATATGTATGACCTAGGGCATCGGGAACATGTTGAGCAGGAAGCAAAGAGGCACTCGTTGGTGAAGGCAATATGTGACATTCCAAATTTCACCGACCTTCATTAGTGTAATTAGATCATTAGGAACTTAGATTAATTAGATTGGGCCAAAAATTGAACCCGATGGATCGTGAGAAATGTGTGGGCTTGAGAAATAAGTGGGCCACACGAATTGGACTTGAGAAGTCTAATGAAAGATTATGGGCTTGGACTTGGCTTGAAGCGGGCCAATGTTCGGAATTATTAGATTTGTAGATTTAGTTTAGTGGGCCGGATTGTTATAGATTAAGCCTGTTGGGCCAGAGATGAATATTTAGGCCTGAATGATTTCATTTTATAGATTATAGTTATGATAACTTGATTAATGTTTATAATGCTAATATCAATTTCTAACTTCAGCATTTTTGTGATGAATCCTTTATAACATTAACTAGTCGATATGTTATGCCATGACTTTGTATAATTACAAAAGGATTGAAATCAAGTAGAAACAAAAGAAATCAATTGAAAAACATTAGAAACTAATGAACCGACTAATGACATGGATTAGAAGCAAATTGAATTTGAGACAACAAACTTAGAGGCAACGACACTTCTCTCTCTTCTCTCTTTGTTTTTCCTCTTCACCCACGGTTTTGATTCCCACGAACCGAGACATGCAAACTCAAGGAACATAATCATTAGAAAATCTCATCATTAGTCTAGCCTAGGGATTAGCTTTGTAGACCTATTTCCCCCTTAAGTTTCGTAACCCTCTCTCTCTCCATATAAAAACCGAGAAACCCATCTTCATCTTCTTCTTTCTATTTTTCTCTCGGTCGAGCAGTGAAACCAGAAGCAAACCAGAAGCAAACCAGCGATTTCTTCTTCTTGCATGCGAGATTTTGGTGTTGATCTTGAAGCATCTTTGTGTTGTCTAATAGCTGAACAAGGTAAGGAAAGATATAACTCTAAATTGAAAGTTATCCATTGTTTTGTCAAGAAAACTTGCAGGTCAATCCAAACAGTGAAGGATTTGGTTTGTAGTTGTTGTTTTGTGGTTAATCTAAGCTGAGTAAGTGTTAGATTAAAGGTAGAAGCCATTGCATGTTGTTTTTGAGCCTTGCATGTTTCGAAATCCAAGTGTGAGTATGCTGTTTTGTCAAGTGAAGTGATGAGATGGATGCCAAGTGGATGGATATGGTGTATACTATGATGAGCGAACTCACAGATGCAACAACACTTCGAGCCGAGTTGTGGATTGATTATTTGATAGAGAAAGACATGCCGAAGGTGCCTTAAGTTGTTGTGATTAGGCATTGAAGTATTGTAGAAGAAGTCTGTGAAAAGATAAGTGGTTTAGCTAGGTTAGAAGTAAAGGAAATCATGTACCTATTCTGTTCTAGGTGAAAACGGTTATGGAGTCTTCTGTTCTGTGTTATTTTCTCTATGTATGTTAATGGAAATAAGAAAGAAACCATTCTACATGATAGAACATCTATAAGATCAAGTTATACATGTAGCTATAACCATATGAATATAAAAACATAGAGATAGAAGTGAATTTAGTAAAATTAGTATACTGTTCTTGTGAGAAACGGTTTGACCTTTACTGATTATACGAATATTCTGTATTTACCTAGTTAGAATTTGACTTCGAATTCTTAATGAAAATTGTAGAACACATCTTAAGGAATGATGTGTCAAAATTTGGGATTAAATAGAGAATAATTGGCTAGTGAAACAATTTTCTTTGTAGACATAAAATCTGGACGTCGGTACAGGGTGCTAGTAAAGATTATGGCAATTGTTACTCTTAATACAGTGAGAATTAGACTTAAGTTTCTTCACAGGAATTGTTAGTCTATGTCTCAAATATCACATACTAAAATTTGGTAGTATTTAGAAAAGAATTGATATGCCTTCTGTGTCCAAAACCGAAACTGTACATTTAGCTAGTAAACTGTCTGGACCCGAGAACATATATTAGATGTTGTGTCTTTTATATTAGGCTTTTGTGATGCACGTAGAGTCTAATAAACCTCATAATAGATGTTAGTCATATAAGAGTAAGTCTCATATTTTATTTGAGATATATAAGTGCATATAGTATCATGTGTGTGCAATGAGTGCGGTGCATAGTGCTTGATTATGGGGTAAATATCTGTTCGCCATGGAATGAGGCATGACGTAATGGGTTTTATCTTATAATTTGGACATGCACGTGTGCTAGGTTCATGAGAGTTAGATGTATAGTTAGATACTTTGGGCTCTTTTCTTTTGCATACGATAAATGCATTAATCAAAGGTGTGGTGGTGTGAAACGTGTGCATAAGTGGGTGAATGAACCCATCGGTACCGAGATACCGATGATGCCTCCGGAAGTTTGGGATGCCCTTGCTGAGTGGTCTTGGATGCCTCGGTAGAGAGATACTGAAATGCCTTGGAGTGAGATGCCCTTGTGTGTGATCAAGGATGCCTCGGTTGGGTGATACTAAGATGCCTCAGAGTGAGATGCCCCTTGTTGAGTGGTCTTGGGAGGACCTCGGTTGAGTGATGCCAGGATGCCTCGGAATGAGATGCCTATGATAGAAATATTGTGGAAGTCCAGATAAGGTAACTTCCGGAAGTGACTCGATCGGGCCGGTTGAATTCTGGTTAGTGATTGATCGAGGGTGGATCATGTGCACACTAAATTGTTGCATTACATCTTGATATGAGATTGAGTTTGAGAAAGGTAAGCATAGAAATGGATGCTCATAAGGTGATTATATACATAATGTGTTATTATCCAATTGTTTATGCTTGTGATATACTTCCTTTAGCATCCTAAATTGTTTGATGATTCTCTTGTAATCTTGATGGCTGTGGATTGTTTAACTTAGAGTTTTATCATTCTTTACTGGGCAAGGTTGTTTGCTCATACCTTACATTTTCAGATTGATAGCATAGATGTACCGCCAGTAGCTCGATACGGGGTGGTAGTGCGTCTTGATGTTTCTCTTCATGACGTGTATGATCCCGACATTGACATGGTTTTCTCCAAGTATGAGGCTACTTTATGGCTGGATGACGATAGAGCCGACTTGACATCAATGACATTCGTTGCATGGTTTATCAACCATGAAGGGGAGATATTTGGCCCCTTACCCTTTGGAGTAGGAGGACCTAGAGCAAGGATGGACGGCGCCTAGACGCCTTAGATCGTGTAGAGGTTGACTGACTTTCGTTTTTTGTTAGATGCGGGCTTGTGTGGGAACTCGTGGAGTAGACACCCTCACCCTTTATCCCTGACTTTTGTTACACCTTACTTTTGTTATGTATATGTTGTATATATAGGCGATGAACATGGAAAGAGTCCAGGTTGATAAATTTTGTAAGCCCTGATGATGATAAGTAGAAATGAAACTTCTCGTGTTCTTGTTTATGTGCATGAATGAATGATTTGGCCTATACCTAAAATTGAAGATAGAGTGTTTGCAAGATAACCTCATAATATCAACTTGAGATTTCAAATAATCTATGTTATACATGCTAACCTTCAATGGTAAACACTATAGGTTATCTAAAGGAGTTTACAAATTAGGCAAGATAATAATGATAAATGATAATTTCGCTTGCGCTTAGTACGTGACAACCTGGGACGTCACACAATAGATCCACCATGATGAGCAGATATGCCATCACTGCTATCACCACCCACTCTCTCTCGACAATGTTCTTTTTCACCATCGCTCTCGGACCAGGCAAGATCACATAGCAATCACACTACGAGAGTGGCAATGATGAGCAACAAATCATAGGCAAAGTTCGAAAGTTAAAGGACTGGATGGCTTGAATATATAATGTAGCGAGCTTCTTTAGCCCATGAAGAAAGATGGCTTTGTGGAATTCATGGTCTGATCGAACTTGTTCATCTCTTGACTCTAAGTCTACAATAGAGCCATAATTCTAATGTATTGGGGCCCATCCAAACTTTTGGGAGGCTTCCTCGTCCTTGCCTTTAAAATTTAGTTAGTCTCTCGGATTCGAGCAACCATTTGCGGTCTACTCCATCATTGACTTCACCTCCCTTGTGATGACCACGCAAGGTAGTGGTCACGAATTTGTAGAAAATCTCTTCATAAGATCATCGAAAGCATAATGATATATCAATAAATTAGAAGATATCTGTTTTTGTAAAATTTCATGTTTCGGTGGTCGGTTACTTAAATTGTTTGAAGAAAATCGATGATTATGCATTTGAAACAAGAACAACGAAAGAGCAAGAACATTCAAAAGTGCCTCCAATCTCTCCACCAATCAGTCCAGCCAAAACCTGACAAATCCACAATCTTCACCAAGGTCATGCTTCTCTCTCCAGCTCATATAAAAAACACTAACACACAAAACAGGCATAGAGCAATCAAACCTGTTTGTTTTTGCAGACATTACAAATGAGAGACATCTTGGGTTTTCTCTTTTTAGATATTCATGTTGAGAAAATGTTCCGGATGAAATGGAATAATAACGGTTGAGAATTGGCAAGACTTGCTGTTTCTTTTCTTTTCGCTGTTCAAGGAAGTCCATGTCGTGAACAGAAGATGGAGGAGGTAGAGAAGGCCAGAGAGGAGCTAAATTATGTATTCAAGATTGTTGTAGGTCAACCAAAAGTGCCAATCGATATGTAATTTGTACTCGAATCGTGATTACTCCCTACTTTTAGCCTCTCTTAGCCTTTTATATAGCTAACCTTGCGTCCTATATTCGAGCTATCCTACGGTCCAATGATGATTTAACCTTATAATTCTCATCACCTTGGAGAAAGTGTTAGAATTGTTCATGTTCCAGAAAACTCCTTTATGATTTTGAAGCTGACAAAATCTTTCCAAAAGACTAGTCTGAAGACTTGCAAACTCGAGTGTTATAGTCTAAAGAACTCCAGACTCTACTGTCAAAATCTGAAGACCGCTAGACTTTAATCTCAAAGTTTGCCCTCATTGACAGTTTCTAGACCGAAGAATGAAGACTTATCCAGATGCGGGATTATCTTCAATGATTCGATTCGTATGGTTTTTGGAAGACCTTATGACTGGATATAGCATCTATATAGTCAATTATCCTTATTGGAATCAATTCGGATAATCAAATCTTTTGAATGGCGAGTATACTTGAAAAGTTCTACTTATGGAAACCACGATATTGATTGTATGGGTGTACAAGATTGTCGGGCTTTCATCTTGATCTTCAAATGACTCGAAAACTCCTTAATTGATTCTGTCCAACAGGTAGATTGGAAGAATTCATTTGGAAAGTGCCAACGGTCGTTTTGGCATGAAGGAGTATTTAAGGCAAACTTGCTAGTTGTTCGATAGAGAGAGCGTGAAAAAAAAAATTCAAAGTCTTGAAGCTTCCTAATTCTTTACTAGTTCAATTGTCGAGCTCAATTTGTATTCAAAAGAGAAAGTAAATACTTGTGAGACTTCGCAAGAGTGTAGATGAGTCTCTGCACTTTGAAGCCAATATTGTGAGACTGTAAAATCTCTTTTGATTCATAGTGGATTCCAGCCAGTAGACTGTTAGTGCGGGAGGATGGAGATAGGCTTGATCTAAGCCGAACCATTATAAAATCTGTGTTCTCATTCTCTTCCATGAACTCTTTTATTTATTCATAAACTTATTTAATTGTTGAACTTGCTCTAATCCATTACTTTGTAGATTCCATTTCGAAAGAAAAAGTTTTTATAAACGTTTCCGTAAAAATTTCTTTTAACACCTATTCACCCTCTTCTAGGTGTTCATACTAACCCTTTCAGTTCGTTATGTTAGCTTCATGGGCCGCGTGCAGAGGATGATGAGTATGAAAAGAATATCACTATTCTATTGAGCAAGTGGCCGATATCTTGATGTGCACGGGACTTGTCTCGTCAAATCTAAAGTTTGTTGAAAATTTGGGCAAAAGGAATGTGTAACCAATTAAATAATCTTTTTTGAAAAAGATAAGCGTGCAAAAGATCATCTTAACTTTTGATGACCGAACTTAGCGTATGATTTGGGATCGTGGTCGTGTTGACTTGGGTAACAAAAAGCTTTGCCTATCGATGGCTTATGGATTGGATATTCTGACCCATTAGAAAATAAAGATATGAGCTTTTTCCATATTGTGTGTGAGAATGCACATATTGTGTCAATTTGACTTGTTACGTGATGTTTAACCAGTTTCACATGCATTATAGAAAGTTGCAACCCAGATATGAGACATGCGATAAAACCACTCAATTCAAAAGAATTTGCTTAACGTGAGGTAATAATAATAATAATAATAATAATAATAATAATAATAATAATAATAATAATAATAATAATAATAATAATAGAAACTCTAACTTGGGGAAAAAAAACCTACTTTTTTCGTAGGATCGTGAACTTGCCTAAAATTGACTGAGTTGGTTTCGTGCCGGTTTCAAAAGCACCTTCTTCAATAAACGATTCCAATTTTTCATTATTGAGACTTATAAGGTTGATTTCAGGTTCCAACCTTGGCACCTATTGCCTCTAGTAAAGAAGATTATATCATTATATTAGGGAATGTTGCTCCAAATGGGCCAAGGTAAGCAGAACTGGCCCATTGACAGGAAAAAGAGCTTAGGTAAGTGCAAATGGGTCTAGAGCAATAGCTCTTGTTTGTTTTTGTGGACATTAAAAACGAGAGAACTCTAGAGTTTTCTTTTTTGAAATTGGGTTAATACCACGAAAAACCCCAAATTGATGTACTTATAATAAATTTATCTCAAACTAATTTTTTGACCATCAACAGTTCCAAATTGGTACACATTTGATATATTTACCTGAAATTGAGATACTTGTAACAAATTTACCCTAAACTAATTTTTTAATCACCAAAAACCCCAAACCGGTATACATTTGACAACAAAAAACTGGTATACTTGTGATAAATTTACCATATTTTAGTTTCCGTTAAATTTTATTATCAAATTACTGAGTTGGATAATATGTGACAATTAAGCGGCGTACTAGCTCGAGATTTTACTCTTCGTTTGTCACGGTTATACCGGTTTTGTGATTTTTTTTATGGTATTAATCTAATATACTAATTTGGGGTTTCGGCTATAAAAAAATTAATTTGAGATAAATTTATCAGAAGTATATCGGTTTAGGATTTTTTTATGGTCATTTGAGGTAAACTTGTCACATGTATACCTTTTGGATTTTTTGCGGTCAAAAAATTAGTTTAGGTTAAATTTATTACAAGTATACCAATTTAGAGTTTTTCGTGGTATTAATCTTTTAAAATATTCACGTTGAGAAAATGTTCCGGATGAAATGGAATAATAACGGTTGAGGATTAGCATGATTTGCTGTTTCTTTTGTTCTCGCTGTTCGAAGAAGTCCCTGACGTGGGCAGAAGAAGGAGGAAGTGAAGGCTAGAGAGCTAAAATGATCCATTCAGGAGTGCTGTCAGTCAGCCAAAATTGCCAATCACCATGCAATTTGTACTTGTATTGCAAATACCTTCGTACTTTTAGCCTCTTTTAGCCTTTTATTTAGCGGCCTTGCATCCTATATTTGAGCTACCCTATAGTCTGATGATAATTTTATAATCATCACAACCTTATTATTATCATCAGCTCGTAGAACCTGTTGAAATTGTTTATGATGTTGGACTTAACGGGCCAACGCGGAGGATGATGAGTATGAAATAAAAATCACTATTTTATCATACAAATGCCCTAAATCAAGATGTGCATGGGACATCCGACGTCCTGTCAAATCTAAAGTTTGTTGAAAATATGGGAAAAAAAGGGATATGTAGTCAGCTAAATAGTATTGTTCAAAAAGACAAGCATGCAAAGGATAATTTTGACTTTTGATGACCAAACTCGCTGTATGATCTGTGATCACGACCGTGTTGATTGCAATAATGACAAGCTTCGCCTTTTGATGGTGACTATGGACTGAATATTCTTTGGCCCATTCGAAAAAAAAGAAATGAGTCATTTCTATGTATGAAGTTAGCAACCAAGCCTGATGAAATATCAGAAAGTACTTGATCACATACACTCAGATATAAAGCATATTTAGCAGGAAAACTACCCAAAAAAGTCATAAACATATCACACTTGTGCCAGTTTAGTCCTAAACATTTTTAATTTATCAATTGAATCCTAAAGTTTTTTAGGATTTATCAATGTAGTACTTCTGATTGATTTTAGCTAGAATTGCTAATGTACTAGTCTTATGCAAAGCCATGAATCGTCCTAAAATTGGCCAAGTCAATTATGTGCCGGTTCCAAGAGTACCTCGTTCAATACACAGTTCCAATTTTTTAAAATCGAGACCTATAGGATTGGTTTTAGGTTGCGGCCTTCAAACCGATTACCTCTAGTAGAGCAAATTATGTCATTACATCAAGAAATGTTGCTCCAAATGGGTAGAGATAAATAGAATGAGCCCATTGACACGATCACCATAGCTTGCATACTGTTAATTTTGTCTTACTAGGCACCATATGTGTCATGGTCTCACTTTTTGATTGGTTTGTTGCATCACGTATCATTGCTTTTTTGTGTGATCATCATATGAATTACTTGTGCCAAAGATAGGGCAATTAACTGATGTGGTCCATTAACATGCGATATATGCCATTGCTTCATCCCTCGAAAACTTATTAACACGAATTTTTTTTGAATTTAGCCTCTTTTTTTTTTTTTTAATTTACGAATACAGCCAATCTAACACACATCATTATTGGGTGAAACCCACTCAAAATTCGTAGTACTAGGTCATGCAATTAAGTCTCGTACAAAACCCAATAATATCTTCTTGCTCGATTAGAAGTATAAAAATATACCATTATGTTTAGAGAAATCACCTTTAGTTTTGGAGACACGTGGCGGGAAATCAAAACAATTGGCTATTTTTCATTCTAGAAATAGTGGTCATCTCTTTATATTACATTTTCTAGAATTCATTGATTGGCCTTACCGTGTCAAGGATGACGCAAGTCGTATAATCCGACTATCGTATTATTAAATTAGTTCTATCTGACTAAGCGAAGATGAAATCATGAAACTGGGCAGTCTTGAATTTAATTAATTCTGTTGGAGATGGATAAGATTTGAAATTGAAGCGGTGTTAACATCTAGTACCAAGAAATAATAGCTTTTGAGATGATTTATGTCTTGTCCGAAAAGACGACATAACTGGAACAAATATTGCTTAATTACTGAACTTGGTAGCAGCTAGCTCAGCACTTGATGTACACGTTTGGTAAAGTTGATAACAAGCAGCTAGCTTGGCACTTCGTTTTTCATTTATTAGACTAGTAGGTTCATGCTTGACATTCTATAAGGGCTTTGCCTAGTGGTTCGCTAATGAATTTTGGCAATGGGTCTTTATATACCGACTCGGTATTCTTGTAGATTATAGTTATTTTCTTCATGATCTTGCAAGCTAGGTCTTATCACTTATGTTCTCCTTTTGGGCTCGCGAATTTTTACTTTTGGAAATATTCTGGTGAGCCTATAGATTGGATAGAACTCTTTCAATGTCCTTAGATCAATATCATTCGAAGCGAGATCGACCTACATGCCCATGGGTCATCAGCTTGTCGGAGGCCTGAATTTACTTTGTTTTCAAGAAAAATGACACTATAGTGGGGAAAATAACATTAGAAGTGTAAAAAATTATGTACAACGCTTACTTTAATATCAAAAGTTTTTTTTTTTTTTCAGATCCCTTCAGGGAAATTTTTTTCAGATC